>SNQJ01S0122130.1:21547-39184 GCA_010110895.2 Picea sitchensis | reverse complement strand
TGGTTACCTATTCCCCCCAAAAAGAATTACCATGGGAAATGGAACCCATATTGGAGAGGCCCTCAACAACAACTTATTTATCAAAGCCATCGCCAACTGAACCCCTATAAACAACAATTCCAACCCCAGTATTAGCAGTAACAGCTCCAGTTACCTCCCAATGCCCCACAAAACAATCCTCCCTTACGACCTCAGATTCCTATGCAACCTAACCCAAATCCAAATAATAAGGCCATTTAGAATATTGATATACACAATGTGCTAACTCTGTCCATTACTCCTATGCCTTGTGATGAGATAAAATTAAGATCAGGGATAATAGTCGAGCCAATAATTGAATATGCTCCATATTCAGAATCAGACAAGGAATCGGGGGAAAAAAAATCTACTGATACATAATAAATTGACCAACCTATCATAGAATTAGAAGACCCCCCATTCCCTGAAAAACTGGAAATTACCAAAGCTGTGGAATTACCATACTTCAATCTCTTATGAGAATTGCAAAATCTGCATGTTAACATTCCACTATTGCAATCGATTATGGATGTCCCTATTTATGTGAAGACTGTGAGAGACCTCTATATCAAAAGGCCTGGAAGGAAACCTGGGGACCCTCTCACAGTACACGTAGTGGGAGAATTGTCTGAACTATTGTTAGGAAAAACCCCACCTATTAAATATGGTGACCCAAGAAACTCTAAAGTCACTATAAAAGTTGGACAAACATTTATCCCCCATGTGTTAGTTGATTTAGGGGAAAAAATTAACATTATTCTAATAGATACTACACAATTGCTGCAACTCTGAACGCAAGTACAACCTACTCCTACTATTTTATAATTAGTTGACCATTATAATATCAAACCAAAAAGAGTAATCTTTGATCTAGTTATTTCAGTTGATTCATGGGAGTATCCTATTGATTTTGTCGTATTGCAACCCAAAACCCATCTCGCGGGAACCCTCTAATTCTAGGAATACCATGGTTAGATACAACTGATGCTTTCATTGGTTGTAGATCTGGTTCAATGACCATATTTGATGGTTATGATACCAAGAAGCTTACCCTTTATCCTCATGATACGTCTAGTGTGGAACCTAAAAATTATGTCTGGATGGACATTGAGGATGAAATCTCTCTTCCTGTGTTAACCATAGGAAAATCCTTGAGTTTCAAAGATTAGACAGAGGATGATCTAATCAATAGATTTATCAGTTACCCCTCTGTTGTTACATAGAACATGCACCACCGATTGAGTAGAATCTTCGACCCTATTCCCCAGGAAGGAATGAGCCCAGAAATGTTCGTTGAAACTGTTGTAAATCACATTAATTCAGCTGTAACAGAAAATGTTGAAACAACTGAATTATTTCCTAATGTCAATTCTAAGAGAATCCTTGTAGAAATCGAACCTAGAAAAACCTTGAACATCAATCATGATTTATCTTCTACTGAAACACACCGTTTGATGAAGTTATTGATTGAACATAAGGAAGAATTTACCTGGTATTACATGGATATGAAAGTAATTTACTATAAACTATGCACCCACCATATATACATGAAGAAATAATGACGACCCATTTTCCAACCCCAAAGGAGGATGAACCCTAATCTTAAAGATATTGTTAAGGAAGAACTCCAGAAAATTTTAAATGTCAGATTCATCTACCCTATATCAGATAGCGGGTGGATTTCAATGTTGGTTATCATACCTAAAAATAATGGTAAATGGAGAGTGTGTGTGGACTATAGATCCCTGAATAAGGTCACACAAAATGATCATTTCGCTCTGCCCTTTATTGATCAAGTTCTAGACAACCTATCTGGAAAAACATTTTTCTCTTTCCTAGATGGATTTAGTGGCTATAACCAGATAAAAATTGCTCCACAGGACCAAGATAAGACCACCTTTACTAGCCCTTGGGGTACATTTGCCTACCAAGTTCTCCCATTTGGCTTGTGTAATGCACCAACCACTTTCCTGAGAGCTGTAATTGGTATTTTCTCTGATATGGTGAATGACTGTATGGAAATATTCATGGATGACTTTACACCTTATGGTATTGATTTCGATGAATCTTTGTCTAATTTGGAAAACGTGCTCAAAATATGTATACAATATCATCTTTCTCTAAGTACAGAAAAGTGTCATATGATGATGAGCAAAGGTGTGGTGCTGGGACATTTCATTTCTTATGCAGGAATTTAGGTAGACCCAGCCAAAATCTAGGTAATTTTGGATATTCCAACCCCATCAACTCAGAAAGAGGTAAGAAATTTTTTAGGGCATGCTGGATATTACAAGAGATTCATTAAAAAAATTCCAAACATACCTCTCCCTTATTTTTTCTATTAACAAAAGATGTTGACTTTCGTTGGACTGACAATTGTGAATTGTCTCTTGCAGATATGAAACATAAATTGTCCACAACTCCCATTTTGAGAGGGCCCAATTGGGCTCTGCCTTTTCATATTTCTTCGAATGCCTCAGACACTGCAATTGGTGCAGTGCTAGGGAAGCAGGAGGATAAATATCCCTATGTTATCTACTATATCAACAAGAACATGTCTCTTGTGGAGTTAAATTATACAGTTACTGAAAGAGAATTCTTGGCAGTAGTTTATGCGATCAATAAATTCAGACATTATATCACTGGTTATCCTAATTTTATTCATACTGATCATACAACAATTAAATATTTGATGAATAAACCTATTACTAATACCTGAGTAACAAGATGGTTGTTATTGCTACAATAATTTGACATCACTATAGTAGATAGACCAGGAAAATAAAATGTGGTTGTTGATTTTCTCTCAAGATTGCATATAAATGATGATAATTCACTTGTAGATGATTCCTTTCTAGATGAAAATTTGTTTGCAGTATCTTCTCACTCACTTTGGTATGCAGACATTGCTAATTATTTGGCTGTAAGGAAGGTACGTCCACATCTATCTCCCAGAGAAAGAAGGAAGATTATTCAGAAGAGTGCTTGGTATAGTTGGATAGGGGGGTATCTTTTCTACACAGGCATGGATCAAGAAATCAAAATATGTCTGAGGGATGATGACGTTTATGATCTTCTTAAAGCTTTCCATGATGGCCCTTGTGGAGGTCATTTTGCTGATAAAAGAACTTGGCATACAATTTTAAGGATGGGCTATTTTTGGCCCACAATATTTCAAGATGAAAAGAAGTATCTCCAATCCTATGACAGTTGCCAACTCATGAGTCAACCAAATCATAGGGATGAGATGCCTCTCCAGCCTCAAGTAGTGTTAGATATTTTTGAGATATGGACCATGGATTTTGTAGGGCCTATTAACCCACCTTCTAATCAGAAAAACTATATATTGGTCTGCACAAATTACATGACCAAGTGGGTAGAGGCAAAATCACTCATCAAGGCCTCAAAAGAATCTATCTTAGCATTCTTGTTTGAATATATCTTTGTTAATTTTGGAGTTCCCAGAGAATTAGTAACTGATGGGGGACCACCTTTCACATCACACAAGTTTGAAGCCCTACTCAGTAAATATCATGTTTTGCATAGAACAACTTCTCCATACCATCCCCAAGGTAATGGATAGGTGGAAAGTACAAACAAAGTCATAGAAGTTATTCTTACAAAGACAGTAAGGGAACATCGTAGGGATTGGTCTGAAAGATTGCATGAATCTCTATGGGCTTATCAAACAACTTAGAGGAACACAACTGGTTTTTCTCCTTATGAACTGGTATATGGAAAGACCCCTATTTTTCCCATTGAATTTGAGATCAAGACACTAAGAATTGCTTCAACAGTCAATATAGACTTGACTATGGCACAAAAGGCTAGACTGCAACAACTAAATGAGCTGGATGAAAAGTGTTTGGATGCTATTCACCAAACCACAGTGATTTAGCAGCAAGGAACCAAGTGGCATGACCAAGTTATCAAGAATAAGTTATTCAAAAAGGGAGATTGGGCTATGTTGTATGATTCACACTTCAAAAGAATTTGGTATCTGGCATTTTTGCATTCATTTGGGACCTTATGAGGTGGACACTATTTTCCCCAACAGGATAGTCGGGTTGATCACTATTGATGGATCCAATACAGTTACATGCAAATGGTCATCACTTGCATCTATATTAGTGTCCATTGTCCAAGGCAGAATTCAAAACTAGGTGTATAGTTGATACAGGTTATCAATTTTTGAGGGAAAAGGAGCTGGAAAAGGAGCTTTCTCCTTCCCCTTCTATACCTTAGAACATTTTTCTTTTCAATAAAACCTTGTATATAAATAAACTTCTGTGAAATTGAATTTTCTATTTTTACTTCAAAAATTTTATATTTCTTTAATAAAATCATCTAAAGAGGTATCATGGAGTTCTTATTATTGTAGATAAGATTGAAGAACAACAAGGTAGATTACAAGAGAAGGAGCCAAAGGATTAGTTTACGGAAGTTGAAAAACTTCCTAAAAAACTAAGTGGTTATGTGTTCGACCGAGTTACATGTTATTACACCTCTTTCTGACAAATTGGTCAATTGCCCACATGTTGTTACACCCTTTTTGGTAGATTTACATGTTGTTACACTATTTTGGCTGATTTATATGCTGCTACGCCTAATTCTACTATTCCAACCAAAATGCATCGCGATACACACCTATCGTTGTTATTCCTTTTCACTATTTTTTCATATCTCTTCACCCATTTTTAGCATTTCTGCCACTTTTTTTCATCTTTAAAACAGGTTGTTTTGTCACTTAGTTCTTATCTTTTTTCCACTCTCTGTCAGAAAATGCCACTTCATCATTACTTGATTCCCACATACATATATTTCAGGTTAGTCCAACCAATGAAAGGACTCCACCTATGCTCCTCTTGTCGTATCATAATTTCTCACGTTCCAAAGAGAAATATCTCATCATTACAACTATTCCATGTAGATGAGATGGTGGTTGGAGAGTGTAGTTACTTCGACAGGGTGGTTTGTGCGGTATGTTATGAGGTACATGACTAGTCTTACGTGTCAAAGTGATGTAGATATGGAAGAAAGCTTCAATGCTTATTTGTCGGTTGTCCTAAATTCATTTCACCATGAGCCAATCCAGTTAGTTGGGGGGTGGGAGAAGAAAATCTGCACTGACATAACATCAAAATCCCATTTTATAATCACCTCCATGCATCTTCGACCACACTTATTTTTGTTGAGACACTGTGTTCTTTGTGAAATCCACATTCAAGCTTCCTGTGTCTATGGTTTAGGTGACGGTTTCTCCTCCTTTGTGACTATTAGACTCTAAAATGACGTCATGGGAGGATCAGTTGTGAGGTATGAGCCCGAAAAATTTGGATGCATTGCTACTACACCCGGATGTTTACCAAATATTTATGCAGAACAGTTTCTTATTTCAAAAGGCTGCAAAGGCTTAATGAAGCGAGGTGTTGGAGTTGATTCGAGTCTCCGCAGAGGGTATTCAATGGTTACTTGCGAGGTGAAATTCTAGTGATAGAGGAAGCAGAGTGGCTTTCTTGTGGCGGGGTTGTTGACCACGGAAAGCGATGGTTTAATAGAAGAACCACCTTCCCAAAGCACATGGGGTTTTATAAGGTGGACCCGATTGAGCAAGTTGAACCAAGGGTCAGTGCGGAATGTAATTCCTTATCGGAACCATGGGGGAGAAGTATGATTTTGTAAAAAGGTGCATTACATGCGAGGGAAGATATCAATTAGTTTATTTTTCTGATTTTATACTACTGTCACATTTAAGACATCAGAAGTTAATAAACATTCCCTGTTACTTTCTTCATTGCTTGCATAATATGGTTCACTTTGTTAAGAAATTGAAGAATCCCATGAATTGTCTTTTCAATCCGCAGAATGATAGGGTTCTTAATTCATAACAGAATGGGAATTACTAATGACCCATTACACAGAGACGATAAAAACAAATCTATGCCTATTGTTATGGCCAACCCCGAGAATCCAATTCCTTAGCCCTCGATTGCACCAGTAGTTAAAACCCCGACTGTAACTGCCCATAATTCAACTCTGAATACCAAACAAAAAATCAAAAGCATCTCTCACACAGCTCATAAACACCTCGATAGTATTCAACCATCACAACTTAACCCTATTCATACGGATGTGATTGAGCCTCACGAGCCTCTTTCCTTGGATACCTTGGGTTGCGACACAATCCTTGAACAAGAGTTATGAGTCTCGACCCTCCATTGCGACAAGCTGTTGTTGAAGGGCACCACTCTCTAAACCAAAGTGAAGCCAACGTTTCTACTTCTTGAGGAAGAGAACTGGAGTGAAGGTTTAACAGCAGTGCACCAGCCCCAATTGTCACTGATGAAATAAATATCAAAATGATTTTGAGACTACCATAGAATGTCCTAATTTTGCTGATACTCAGACCCCACCCAATTTTATGGAGGTACGTATTCCGGGTTTCACCTTGTGCAAGGAATTTCAAGAAGCCATTTTCTCATTTCACGGGCCAAATGTACATAAATTACAGTAGAATCATTGACTTTGCTTGATATTATGTGCATCACTCGATGATTGACGATGTAAATATTATGGCTTCGGACCCCCAACATAGCAAACAATCCTCCTTTGGGTTGTTGAAGAACACCCTCAACTCTCCTTTCCTATTTGTTGAAGAGTGCCCTCCTTCTCCTAAGTCTAAGAAAAGGAAATCCCTTGTTTTCGTCTCTACATTACCTAACAAGAAAACTAGGTCAACAAGGTCTATTGAAGCATCAATCGGATGGAAGAATATAGAACATGAATTACCCATTCTTCTTCCATTATCCTCAGTTGTCAACAATGTGATTGTTAGACAAGAACCAAGCTCTTCCCTGAGCTTAGGTGTTACCTGAAACCGACTTCAAGGGAAGATATTGTCACACAAGAACCAGGTCATGAGAACTAGTTGTTACACAAGAGCTAGCTGCCCAAAAAGAGACTGTTACACAGGAACCATTCATGCCAGAAGTAGTTGTTACACAACATAGTGAGGATGTTCCATTAGATCATTTTTTTTCTCAAATTGAGAGGAAGAGCTAAGGATACCAAAAACTCTACAATTTGAACAATTAAGGGAAAATTAAAATAAAAATAGAGTTGGCTTCCCTAAATAAGGAATTGCAGGTTGCTCGATAAAAAAAACACAAAGGGGATAGCCTTGGACATATTAGCATTGAAAAAAGTTGTTATGGACCAAAATAGAGAACACATGTGCTATGAATGTGGTAATATTTATTTTGAGGAGGGGTATAAAGTAGTGAAAGTACCAATCAATGGGGTCATCTTGAAGAACCGACCAATCTCAGTCAAGGCAGAATATGACCTTGATGATCCACAAAACCGGTAAAGGCGGAGGGAAATATCAGGCATGGTAGATTAGCTACTAGTTTACCCACAACTTTTATGTAAGAACCTCTTTTACACACTCAAACTGATTTTGTTCTTAAAGACAAAGAAACTTAGATAGATTTTTGAAGCATCAGGTGTTTGGGTACACACAGAGTTTTCTATCTGGGGTACTTGAGAGTTTTCTTAGCAATTTTCACTGGAGGATTCACTTCCCTGACTTAGATTCAGATTAAGGCTTGAATGTGTTTTGCATGAGTACATGCAAAAAGTTAAGTTGGGGGGCATGTTAGGACCCAAACATGTCCCTTTTCACTATATCACCTCATTCAACCTTATCATTTCTATGCTGTGCTTTGTAATGTGTGCTAAAGACCCTTTTCCCAAGGTGGCCATCATTCATCTTGCTTTATGTTTTCATTTACTTGGCATGTTTGATTGGTAACATTCAAATATTTTACCCACTTGAATGTTCAGCTAATGATCGAAATGTGTAGAACAACCTAGTTTTGAAGAAGATCACTATTGTTACACAAGATGCTACATTTGTGCGCCAGTTCTGCATGTTGTTTGCGATTTGGCCAACTACCTTTACCGATCCTGAGAACATTTTTGTTGCCTTGAGATGTCCATAGATCTTGGAAGCCTAGTATATTTCTCAAGTGCGGATCTTGAAGATTTATCCCTCCATATTTGTTACATGTTTTGGCTCACGATGGTGATCAATATTCTTTTCCATATTTTGTGAAGATGATAGATCTTTTGTATCATATGAACAACTTGAGAATCCTAAGGTGCGAAGGTTTAATTTTTGAGTCTATTTTAGCGAATGACCTACGTTTTTTGTCCGCCAGTCTTTTGTAATCATTAGTATAGAATTAGTTATGGAACAAAGAGTGAAGAAACAGAATAATGTATCTGAACCCCTTTTTTGAATTAATAAAGAAGAGAATTGAGTTTCTTTAACCTACCAGCTATTTTTTGAGTGGGATTAGGTGAAGAAGAGGAAAGGGCCCACCTTCCTCACCAAGACTCCCTGTTTTGATATTTTAGATTCACTTATTTGATTTGTGTGATTTATCTGTTTAACATTTCTAGAATCTATTTGATGTTACAGTCAGTTATTTTTCTATTAAATTTGCATCATTGTGTCTCATGAGAGTTAGAGTTGATTGTTGAATACTACTTTGGAGGATTTCTTTCCGACTGCGTTAGATTTAGAATCTATGTTTTCAAGCAAAGAAAATAAAAGTGTGAGATACCTAACTACGCAATTAAGTAGGTTTCCTTTTAGCAATTAGCATAGAACTTCTTTCTGCAAGAGTGATATAGAAAATTAGGATAGATTAGACAATCCATGATTCTTATACACTCATCGATTATATTTCAATTATTCAAGTGTGATTTCAATTACGCAATAGTAGATTAAAACTCTAGTTGTGTAGGTAACTTGTGTTAGTGTTCATCTTTTTAATTATGTTTCTTTTAGTGTTAATTTACCTTACTACAACTTGATTAATGTTTCTTTCATGAAATACAAGCATAGAATTTTCACAATTATCTTACAATAACAAAACCCAGGGACGACAATTTATATTGAACACCTTAATTATCTATTTATTTAGACAATTAAATTTCCCAACAAAGAGTACCCCATGTTGTGATCCGAATGAGTACCAAATTTATGAGGTGATTATGTGAATACTTTAACCTGAGAGATCTGCTTTCCCTAGGGTTGAGATTTTACAGACAAGTCCCATGGTGTAGGAAATAATTTAAATTCTCATACCAAGACTCAGGCCCTGGGGAAATGTATGAAGCTTCACCACACAATAATTACATTTCATTCTCCCATACATAATCTTCATTTACTTGGTCCCTGGAGGCTTCAATTTGCGGTTTGAACAACCTTTTCCACCTTTAACTAGTTTGGTAGGTTTTATATCTAGACCAAATTCTTGGACCATAATCCAGTCCCTCTTCTTTCTCCCATCTCTTCTTGAGTAAACAAGGATCGGTGTAGGGTGAGGCACAATCAATTTGGAGTGTTTCTTGAGGATGTAAGACCCGAAGTGATTTACTGTCTTATATACCTCATAGGCTTGTTTATCCACAACATGATAATTAAGTTCATCTCCACGGAGATTAGTGCTCATGAATGACTTGAAACCTCATTGTTGTCATCATCCTTTTTTGAGGTCAATCATGACTAGCAGGTCAGAGGAGCAAGTATAGAGGAATAAATCCCTATTGAAATTGGGACTGGTAACCGCGAGGGCCTAGGATATAACAATTTTAATATTTTTGAATGCATCCTTTAGTTCATCATCCCACTAAATTTGACATCTTTGGGAATCATCTTTTGTAAAGGTTTTGATAGTTTCAGGTGTAATCCAGTGAAGTTCCCTCTGAAATTGATTTTCCCGAAAAATGAGTGCATAGATTTCTTGTTGTGAGGAAAAGGGAGTTGAGCTATGGAATTAATCCTTTTGGGGTCTATGCAAAACCCTTCTTGAGATATAATGGCTGGCAACTTATCTTCCTTGATCTTAGAAAATGGTTTCTAGGGATTGGGATATCTTGCGTATCTCCACCACCTTTTCGAAAATTTGGAGTTAAAGTGTTGGATATGCTCTTCTACATTCACTTTGAATACAGTTATGGTCGGATACACTACACTTGTTGATTATTCCTAGGCGTTGCATCCATTTCCCTTTGGAGGTTTCCACAGTGTTGATTAACCCATAAGGTATGTGTTTGTAAGTGAAGGTTCCCCACTTGATTTAGAAGGTAGTTTTCAAACAATCTTCATCTGAAACTAGAACTTGGTTATAACCCGAGGAAACCCATCCGAGAAAATATCTATGAGCCAGACACGGTTTGTAGGATTTTCTCCATTGAGGCTGTATGAAGTGTCCTTTTGAAGATATGTTGTGGTTTCCTAAAATCTCTGGATAAGCGAATTTGTCAAGACTTTTTCTCCACAGGGAACCATATTGCTACCTACGTGGAATGCCTAACCTAGAGATGATCTTGGGTACATTTTTTAATTCGATATGAGAGGTTCTAGGGATGGAATTGATACTAGGGTTTGTTGGAAGGTTCACCTCGGGTTTTAAGCATGGAGTGTGTTCAAATGATATAGATTGTCATAAGTTCGGATACCGGTGGGACCAATAGAACATATTGATATTATTGTTTGAACAGTTTGAGATAAGACTTTATTTCCTATTTAAATATAGTCTTGTCGAGCTTCACATTCTTTGGGCTTTTCGGGGTTCCGAGATTTATAATTTCATTTAGAGGGGACAATAGCTACCAGTCTTTGTGTTTTTTAGGCCCCCTAAATCATTCTTTCAAGTCAAACAAATTTTCCAAATTATCTATCCCTTTCAAGATGGTGTGAGATTTCGATCTATCAATAGTTTGACATGTTCGAGGATCAGTTTCTATCGATTTGTATCACGGAATACTTCATCATCGATGGCAAAATATTTGAAATTGTCTTGGTTGGTCAGGAAGTTTATGATTTGTTCATTTCCTTCGAAGACTTTCCAATTAGAAATGTTTTTAGGCGTGATGATTTGTAGAGTAGTTCCACAATGAATCGGGAAGCTTCATAATCTTAGAGGGTCATATCAGCAAGAGAAGCATTTGTGGCCAGAGAATCAACAAGGATATTGTTTTCTATGGGGATCATAGTGATATTGAAATCCTCAAAGTGCTCTATTAACCTATGTAATTCCACACTTCAATAATTCTTTAGGTGTGGGGAATTGAAATGTATAGTATTCCATACTTGTCTAATGATAATATCAGAGTCTCAGAACTTTCAGTTCTTTGACATTTAAATCTATGGATTTATTTAGCCCATGTACTAGAGCTTCATACTTGATGGTGTTATTGGTGCATTCAAATTCTAGTCTACGGGACAAGAAATATCGTTTACCTTTTAGTTAAGAGGATGGACCATGTACTTTGATCCTTCCTACGATTTAGATCCATCAAAGTATATGGTCCAAATTTGTGAATGAAAATCACCCTTTTCCTCTTTCTTATTGCTTATTTCTCCTATCTTTTGTTTCATAATATCTAGCACAGGGTCTTGGCAGAAGAGGGTGTATTATGTTGGAATAGGATACTTCTCTTGAAAAAACATTTGGGGTTTTTGAGGAGGTTGTGGAATAAAGAGGGATAAAATTCTTGAAGTGGGAATCCACAGGGAATAGAACATACCGGAGAAATGTGGATGAGGGGTTAGTTAGGGTTTCTAGATCGTGTGGGTATGTTTGGATATCTCCTACTCGATTGATCATATTCTTGTATCCCTTCGGTGGTAACCAAAGGTGTGACCATTGTGTACTAAATTACCCATTTAACTTCTCATACCAATCTCGATTTAGTAGTAACCCATAGGCCTTTGGGATGTCTACTACAATGATGTCAATCACTTACACAAACTTAGAGGGTGTGTCCTTATCTTGATCATTGTTATGGGTTCCCCATGGTGGGTGGAGTTTTAATACAGTTGGCCTACATGTTTATCTCTTGGAGGAGCGACATTTAAGTTTTGCAGACAGAGGGCATAATGTTGGAAGATTCTCTCGAATCTACCAAACAATTGTGGAGGTTTCTGTTGAAGACTTAGAGCGTTAATAGAAAGGATGGGACAAAAGGTTTTCCCTTATCTTCCGAGAAGACGTTTACAGTTGGTTTATTTACTAGTTCTGTGGAAGTTAGATTTCTTTCTTTCACATTGCCCAATAGGTAAGTTTCTCTTGGAACACATGGCGAGAATTGTTTTGATGAGGGTATTCAAATGGGCTATGACTGTGGGTATGTGGTATATTCTTTGCATGTATGTGTGTGGGTGTATGGGGTTCAAAGCACATTTGACAACCTTCCTAGGGGGAGCTAGGTATGCCCCCTTGATTCTGTACCAACATTGAGGCTTGATTGCACCATTTGTTTAGGTAGGTTTTTCTATTTTTTAGAGGTTTACTAAATTAATCGAGTTAAGGGATTAGAGGTTTTAGCGATTTTATAAATACCTAAAAACATTGTATATATTGTAGGTGAATAAGTGAGTGAGTAATGAATATATAAGAAAGGTTTTCCGTTTGAGGGGTTTCGGTATAAAATCTCTATACTACGTGTATGAGCCATTGATTAAATTATGTTTTCTTAAGAATCTATATGTGTTTCTTTACTTCACGGGTTTTAAAACTTACATGTGGTATCGAGGAGCTCATTTTGGATTCAAAGGAAGGGACGCCTTTGTTGTTGGGGTTTGGCTCAGTCTTGATAGATCCAAGTTTATCTTGGAGTGCAATGATAAACACAGGTTTAGTGGGAGACTTTTCTGTGATTTGAGAGTGTAGAAAGAGGAATGGGAAGCTCTTCTAGAAGATGAGATAGATAAGTTCAACGGTAAAAAACTTTGAGCTATCGAAGCTCAAAATGGAGGACCCTTTGTGAATGAGCAATGGATGCGATGTGGATCTGGTACACAACCTACTAGTACACCATATACTAGCACACAGGCTACTGGTTCACAAACTACTAGTACATAAACTTTTTGTACACAAACTACTAGTACAGCTCCTACTAGTATGTCGAAGGAAGATTCTGGAGGGTGGATAGAGAGAGGGAGTACTATTCAAATCTGCCTGGTAGATTAGGTGTTGTTGAATGTCTCAAGAAGGTCTACAACCAAGGGGTATGGGATAAGTTATAGAATTTGTATCAATCAAAGTCCTTGGTAAAAAGCGTTGTTTATTAGAAAGAAGTTGTATCATCTTAGGATGGAAGATGGAAGTTACTGTGGCAGAACATCTAAATTAGTTTTAATACTCTGGTTAGTCAACTTGTCTTTGTTAATAATACGATTGTAGAAGAAGATAAGTGTATTACTTTGTTATGTTCTTTAACAGAATCTTGGGATAATCTGGGTGTAGAAATTGATGACACCACTCAATATACGTTGAAGTATGAGGATGTAGTTTCGTCTTGTTATGCGAAAGAGATGGGGTGGAAAAGAATGGATAGTGATAGCATAGATGCTTTATTTGGCAGAGGTCATACCAGGAACCCATGAATCCTAGTAAGCCTTTAGGGGAATCTAAATCTATAGGTAGATCTATAAGTCTCCAAAGAGAAATATTTTGGGAAATGTTGGAAGTGTGGTAAAACATGGCATTATAAAGAAGATTTCAGATAAGAAGGTTGAAAAACCAAAGGGATCTGATAGTTACCTCTTTAGGATGGGAAGAAAACCTCGAAGAAGGGGTGATGTTTACACAAGAATCTAAGTATGAACATGTCTGAGGCCAAGTGTATGGTTGATGCGACTTCGAGTCGTCATACAGCAATACTCTCACAAGGTGGTTCTACGAATATGAAAAATATGATGGCGGTGATGTATTCCCTAGGAGATGACTCGGCAGAAAAAATCTTGGGACATGGAAAGAGAGTTAAGTTGTTGCTAAGCGATGGAAGGATTAGAACTCTCCGGGTTCTTCACATTCAAAACCTTGAGTTTAATATTTGTAAATCAATATGGAAGATCACGAGGAGTGGATGTGTATTTTGGAAAGGGAGCTTACAATATGGATACGAAATGGTGTTGATAGAGGGGAGTTGGTGTGGAGCTTCATTTCTAGGATTGTTGGGAAGAAATTATACTAATAGGTGTAACAATTTTGTTGTCCTTGAACAAACAGAAAATAAAGAATACAAGACCAATACCATCCACGAAAAGAGACCATGTTGTGGCATCAAAGATTGGGGCATATTGGAGAGAGAAGGGCCTTCAAGCACTACATGATAAAAGTATGGTTGAAGGGGTATGTCTAATTGCTCTTTGGAGTTTGATTTCTATGAACATTTCATATATGGTAAAAAAAGTGAGGTAAAAGACTCTCATTTGGTGCTACAAGAGAAAAAGGGATCTTAGAATTGATACATTGATGTGTTTGGACATGTGGATGTTCCATTCACTAGGTAAGTATGTGTATTATGTTTTAATTCATAGATGATTTCTCAAGGTACACGTGGTTTTATTTTCTTAGAAATTCGATGTATTTGATAATTTAAAGAGTTTAAGGCTACAGTAGAAAATCAATATAAGATAGGGAATAAAATAAAGGTATTGAGGGAAGATAATGTGGGTGGAAAATTCTGCAGAAATGAATTCAAAGAATTCTATAAGAGTGTGGTATAGAAAGGCATAAGTCTACTCCAGCCCACACTCCTGGGTAGAATGGAGTTACTTGAAGGGATGAAGAAGACGATGGAAAGAAAGGAGATACTTCCGGTGGTCTTAGGAGTTAGGACAAAATTTTTAGCCCGGAGACGATTAAGGTACAACATACATGGTGATCCTGCTCATGTTGGATGATAAAAATGCACCACATGAGGTATGGTCAGAAAGTATTCTCTTCAACATCTTAGAGTGTTGGTTGCGATGCTTATGTACACGTTCCAAAGGGAAATAGAAGTAAAATTTGGATAAAAAGGATGAAAAGATGTATCTTTATTGTTTATAAAGATGTTGTGAAAGGTTATAAGCTTTGAACCATAAACCAAGAAAATTGTTTAATGCTCGAGATGTTGTTTTTGGAGAGGTAAAAGATGTGTCAAACAGGAATTCCCACCAACAAAAGCCAGACACGAGAAAATAGGAGCTTTGAGTTGGATGATGCAAAATATGAATCATACGAAGAGGAGTAGTAGTAGTAGAAGAAGAACCAACCTCCTTACCCGATGTGGGGGTCGATTGAGATAGAAAGGAAGCAGAAGGTATAGTCCACCTGATTTTCATTTCAACTTTTCTTTATCTATTATTGATAATCTCAAAAGCTATCGGGGAAGTAGTGAATTTAGAGGATAGTAAGCTCTAGAAGAGGCCATGGTTAAAAGAAATGGATGCCTTGGATAAGAATGAGGCATGGGATATAGTTGAGTTATGACTAGAAGCAAATCAGTTTGGTAGAAAATGGTTGTTCAAGAAGAAGTTTAATGCACAAGGTAAGGTGGAGAAATACAAAGCTTCGGTTAGCAGTAGCAAAAGGTTATTAATGCACAAGGTAAAGTGGAGAAATACAAAGCTCGGTTAGTAGCAAAAGGTTATTCCCAGGTAGAGGGAATTGACTTTGGTGAGATTTTTTATCTTGTTGCTAAGTTAACTTCTATTAGATTTCTTTTATCTATTGCTGCTAATTTTGATCTTGAAGTGGAACAAATGGATGTGAAGACAACATTCCTACATGGGGATCTGGAAGAGGAAATCTACATGAAGTAGCCAGAAGGATTTGTAGTGAAGGGAAATAAAGAGCTGGTTTGTAAGCTAAATAAGTCACTATATGGTATGAAACAATCACCTAGGATGTGGTACCAAAAGTTTGACACATACATCCTTGGATTGGGATTTGTAAGAAGCAGGGCTAATAACTATGTATGTTCCAAGCAGGTTGGTAATCACATCATTTATGTAGTGTTGTATGTTGATGACATGTTGTTGGTAGGAAATAACAAGATGTTATCAAGGAGGTGAAATCACATCTATCCTCCAAATTTGGCATGAAGGATCTCGGTGCTACTAACTTCATTCTGGGAATGGAGATTAAAACGGATCGTGCAAACAAGAAAATCTGGTTGACTCAGAGAAAATATGTTGAGACGATATTGCAGATGTTTAATATGCATGGAAGTGAACTAGTCAAGGTTCCTATTCCTATAGGTGTAAAGTTATATACAGATCGGAAGAAGAGGACATGTCCCATGTTCCATAGTGAATTTGGTATTTTGATGTATGCAATGGTCTATACTATACCAGACATTGCACATGCAGTGGGAGTTTTGAGCAGGTATATGTCAAAACTAGGGAAGGAGCATTGGATAGCAGTAAAGAGGGTCTTTAGTTATCTTCGTGGAACTACCGATTATGGATTGTGCTACCAAGGAAGACTGACATTGGACTGAGTGGTGGAAATACATGGCTTTGTTGATGCAGACTGGGTTGGAGATATGGATCATATAATATCTACAAGCGGGTATGTGTTTAAACTATTTGGAGGAGAAATCATTTGGATGAGCAAAAGACTGGTTGTAGTGGAAGTCTCAACTACAGAAGATGAATACATGGTAGCCACTCATGCAAGAAAGGAAGCAATATGGTTACAAATATTTTGTTTAGGTATTGAGTTGGTACAACAAGAAGTGAGATTAGATTGTGACAATCAGAGTGCAATCTTCCTCGCAAAGAACCCAACTTATCATTCAAAGACAAAGAATATTGATGTTATGTTATAACCCTATAATTTATAGGATCAACTGTTGATTGTAATTTTGTTCCTTTACTATTTTTGACTTGCAGATATTGTTTCATTCTAAAAAAAAAGAAAGAAAGGAAGAAAGAAAAGAAAAGAAAGAAAAGAAAAGAAATGAGAAAAATAAAAAGAGGGCATAAAAGAAAAAGGAAAAAGCCCCATGAATTGATAATGACTTGATCCATACAGTTTAAACATGGACAAGTCTTTTAAATGTAAGTATTTAGGATTAGTGAATAAACTTGGTTATATTGTCTAATCTTAGCCAACTAAATTAGGTTAGCTAGTGAATAAATTTTACCAAACAGTCTAATCTTGGTCAAATAACCCTAGGGTAGAATATTTTCTTATCCCAATAGTTTAAGCTGGGCTAAAGGTGCAAAGAAGTAGGTTAGGACATAGGTTATTTAGTTTCTCTTCAATAAAATGTGTAAGATGATCGATGAAAAATGCATGATTTTGATGGTGAAATGTTTTTTCCAACCCCATGGTGACAAAGCAAGGGAGGCAGTGAAAAAACCCACAAAAAAAATCATTAAGCCTAATTTTGGCCTCATATACTAAAACACACCCTCGAGATTAATGATCGGGCCTAGATCTACGACTAAGCTTTCAATGCCCATATATATATCTTTGATGAGTTTTCAGACCCCCCAGACCATTTTACCTTTAACGATTGGGGGGGTGGTCTGAAAAGTTGATTAAAATGTGTGCTCACATCTACAAGCATCCTGCTAGAGCACAAATAGACCGTCCACAGGAGATTTCAGACCGCCCCGACCATTCTACCTTTAACGGTGGGGGGGGGGGTCCGACATGATGGTTAAAGAACACACTCGAAACAACAATTGATATAGCTTTGATCATATCAACAGTCAACAAGAGATCTTAGACCCCCCTATCCTTTCTACTTTTAACAATG
>SNQJ01S0122127.1:37569-51626 GCA_010110895.2 Picea sitchensis | reverse complement strand
CAAAGATCATATTGATCAATGATAGGAAGCCTGTTGTACATCACAACATCTCGCCCAGACATAATGGATTCTATAGGAATGGTAGGAAGATATCAGACTACGCCTAAACAAAGTCATTTGCAAGCTGTCAAAAGGACATTCAGGTACTTAAAAGAAACAATGACTTATGGTCTGTGGTATCCTAGAAATCAAAGTCTTCAGTTGACTTCTTATTCAGATGCAGATTGGGAAAATTGTGTTGATGAGAGAAAAAGCACCAGTGGAGGAGCATTCTTCTTAGGTAACTCCTTAGTAGCCTGGCTTAGTAAAAAGAAAGGTTTCATTTCTTTATCAACCATAGAGGCAGAGTACATTGTTGTTGTTACCTGTTGCACTCAGGTATTATGGATGATTCAGACACTTGCAGACTTAGAGGTAAAATATACTCCATCGATCCCAATTCATTGTGATAACACTAGTGCCATCAGTGTGTCTAAAAATCCTGTCCTCCACTCCAAGACAAAACATATTCCCATAAAATATCATTTTCACAGAGAGCAGGTCACCAATCAGATTGTTCAGGTCCATTACATTCCCACTATAGAACAAATTGTTGACATCTTTACTAATCCCCTAGCCAAGACACCATTTGAATATCTCAGACAGAAGTTGGGTGTCATTTCATTTCACACCTAAAAATTCCATCTTGTTAGGGGGAGTTTTGCATTGTTTGAATATCTAATGCCTCCTAAAATTACTGCAATAGCTCAGGGGGAGAATGTCTCTTCTTTGACATTGATGTCAAAGGGGGAGAAAAGAATTCAATTCGGGTGCCTTAGTTGCCATCAATGCCAAAGGGGGAGATTGTTGGAAAATTTTTAATAGGTAGCGTATGATTGTCATTGATGGCAAGTACAACAGTGAAGATGGCAGGATCAGAGTGTGCATCGATGGAAAAACAGGAACAACGTAATCTCAGGAGGAATTAGCACAGAGTCGAATGTAGTGCGTAGGTGTGCACCAGGGATGAGGTTAACTCATGACTAAAGCTCAAGGGAGATAATGTATTTAGGATCACAGGCAGATCAAAGGTCGAGGCCTTTGACACTTAGAAATTCATCCAAGTAAGAAGGATTTGTAAGCTTGGAGGAGAAGCGTTGGTGATCGTTGGATCCCATCCTGAATTCCTGATGACCATCAGATCTCAATGTAGACAAGAGGAGCTTGCAGATATGGAGGATAGATCTCGAGTGTTAGATTCAAGCGCAGGGTCCAAACACCGTTGGATCGAGGAGAACCTGCACATTCTTTAAAGTGCAAGGAGTAGAGGGCTCACAAATCCTGACAGCATGAGGGTCGTTAGATCTGAATAATTGAAAGGTAGCGTATGCTTGTCATTGATGGCGTAAGTACAAAGTGAAGATGGCAGGATCAGAGGTACATCGATGGAAAACAGGAACAACGTAACCTCAGGAGGAATTAGCGCAGAGTCGAATGCAGTGCGTAGGTGTGCGCCAGGGATGAGTTAACCTCATGGCCAACATCAAGAGAGATAGCGCCAGGCGGATCAAAGGTCAAGGCCCTTGAAACTTGGGATATTCCTCCACAGGAGGGATGCATTACCCTCTGAGGAGAACCATCGGTGATCGTTAGATCTCGGGCGTTAGATATCGGGCGTTAGATCTGAGCACAAGGTCCGACCAATCGATGGATCGAGGAGAACCTGGACGCTCTTTAAAGTGCAAGGAGTAGAGTGGCCCACAAAATCTCTAAAGAAGGAGGACCGCCCATCTTCGCGTGACACATGGGAGGGGATCATCACTACCGACTTGAGAGTCAAAGGAATGATGTTCCCTGGTCCTCAAAATCGCTGAGCATTTGAAATCGCTGACCTAATCTCGGCCACCATTAAGGTTGAATATGGATATTGGATCCCAGTCCATGTTGGAGTTTTGAGGATCACGAGTTAAACATGTCAAAGATTATTAACATCGTGAACTCAAAATCAATAATGACATGCTTATATTACGATTTAATCGCTACCGGCCGATCAAGATAAGATCCTCGATCAGTCGATCCGACTCATGTCGGGCAAACCACTAAGCAGCCTAGAACATGTGGCACAAACTGTAATGACAAGTGTCGACCGATTCATTTCAAGCATGTAAGTCACTTAATTAGGGTGACATCGCGGCGTGTAACTACACGCAGGACGTTAGCGTTTACACCCTTTTGGAGTTTTATGGATCGAGTTGAAGCATAAAAACATTCACCACACAGAATGTCGAATCGATATGCTAATTCACTTAAAGATCTTTGACCGCCGATCACCAAGAAATGTGGACCTGATCAAGCATGAAGAAGGTCGCGGAAGTGTCAAAAATCAATACAAGATCCGAACCATTGGGTCCATAGGACACGTGGCGAAGATTCTGGCGTCGCTGAATGGAAGGTCAAAGGAACGGGGTTTGATCTTATCCATCAGATCAAGGTTTGATATTAGCCGTTAGATCAAGGTTTGTTTTGGATCGTTGATCCGACTCCATCTCTCGGTATCTGGCCATCGCGGACTTGGAGTGACTCCGAATCTCCATCTTAGGAACGTTCAAATGCTAAATTCATAAAAGCAAATTATGCATAAGGTTGTGGCCACAACCCTTGGTCACAAGAAGGAAGGAGTCAATCTAGATAAGCCCGCTTCGGTTTCCTCGAGATTTCGCGACTTTGAGAGTTGATATGCCCCATCTCCGTGATTCATGAAACGCGACCGCGCGCACTTTTTAAGTATAAGCGTTTTGGTTGGCGACCATAGCCATATAAGGGAACGAGCCTTGGCGCACATTCACGTGGGGAGGAGAACGATACAAAAAGTGAAACGACAGAAATGGGGCCCTTCCCGATAATCTTCACCATTCCTGACTCTTTAGTAAAGGCAAAACAAGCAAAGGTCCTAATCGCTTGAGCGTCGTTGATTTAAGTGCTTTAATCCTGGTCGCTCGAGATATGCGCTGCTTTCAATTCGACCGGCTTTAAAGATAGAATGGCGTGGGTGCTCCCCTAATGCAACTCGACCGTAGATCCGGGAGCAATGACCGGCCATTCATATTTGTCATCGATATCCAACGCTATGCATGAATTTGAACAAGATCGAGGGCTACTATAGCATGACACAACGTAACTGCCAGAAACCACTGATGACGCCTTACCAGAGAAGTTGAAGAGATCGTTGTGTGATCGCCAGAAGAGATGAAGAGTTCCAAGCTTCGTCCAAAGGAAGGAAGACTATTCTTATAAGGATTGATAGATGGATGAGCATTAAGGCCCCAGAATCCAAACAGAAGGTGAGCTCAACTCTCTGACAGAGAAGATCTAAGAGTCCAACCGCCGCAGAAGCTGAAGAGTCATGTTGATGATCAGAAAGAGCACTCGAATTGTGGAGGAGATTAGCGTGGTATGAGCATGTAGAATAATGGCTAATATTGCATGCACAAGACGCATAGCTTTGGAGCATATACACCTGCATTAAAAGAAGAGAAGGAGTTTTTGTTGGAGTTTTGTTGTGGTTGTTGTTGGTGAAGGTGATTCATGGAGAAGGAGGAGAGTGCAACAACCGAATTGAACAGAAGAGGAACCGTGGAGTGAATGGACATAACAATGAGAATAAAAGAAGACAATCGCATTACCAAGTCATGTGTGCGCGTAAAGGCAATGAGGCGCATTGTGAGAAACGAATGCAGCAGTAACGTAGTTGATGAGTCCGGTAGCTTCATTGCTGAACATCATATCACCGTAATAAGTTTTAGTAGAAAATATTTGTATTTTAGGGTGGAAGGGAGGTGCTAGGGAGGACTGTTGTCCATAGGACCCGGGCGGGTGTCAACGTGGGAGTTGTAGCCCATCCTGCCGTTCTATAGAAACCTGGGTGGCATGGTGGTGCAAGGGAGAGCTATTTTTCTCTATTATACATGTTGGTGCCCGTATGATTGGAAGCTGGTTCTTCCATCTAGCCTCGTACCGGAAATACTAAGGAGTTAAAAGCCTTCTAGTTGGTGCTAGAGAAACCGTGGAGTTGGTGCTTCCTTCTAGCGGGTGTGTTAGAGAAAACAAAGAGTTGGTGCTCTAAGCAAGTAGCAGCCTTGCAAAACAGGTTGTAGCCTCATTAAGTAGAGTTATGCTCATATGTATGATAATGTAAAGAATGTAACTATTACTTATCATATAAAGAAAAACGTGTTTTTACCCCTATGGGTTTCCCTCAGAAATATTTGTCTTTGTGTATCACATGTGTGTTATTGATGTTCAATATTCTATTGTTTACTTCCCCGCACTATTGTGATTGTCCCTCAAGAGCCAAGAAGAGTTTAAAAGAAGCATAATTGTTTAAGCACGGTAACAACTGATTCACTCTCCTCATTGTCCAAAAAGGGATCGTGGAAAAATTCAAATGTTCAATAACGACTTGAAGGGTTTGAAAAGCCTACCTCACAACTGGCCTGGGAAAGGATTGATGAAGACTTAGAAGATGATTGAAAAACTCTAAGGGAAGGTTGAAAGGATGAAATGACATAATTCTTCTTGAGGTATTCAACCAACCCTTGAACTCTAGGCTTCCCTCAGAGGGAAACTTAATACAAAAGGCACCACTAACACATTTAATGACACAACAAGATAAAGTAATGGAAGGTGGTTGGAGAACATTATCACAAAGATACTTCTTCAGGAAAATGATGTCCTTACTACTATCAGGATCCGGGAAAGCACAACGATTGATAATATTCTTCATGGAATAAATCCAAGTAATCTTAGAGGGACAATCAACAAAGCCCTCAAGGTATGACCAAAAATCATAAGGAGAATATAGCACCGGGTCATCCTTGGATGTTTTGAAATAGGTTTGTAACGATATCATCACCTTGTTTCCAATTGTCAAATTTAGTAATGTCATATGATAGTTGTAAAGAAAACTTTTGGAAATGATCTTCAATGCCAGAAATGGGATCCCCTTCATATCCAATGACATCCCATTTACAAGCTTCCCACATGTATGAATTCATCAATATTATCAACAAAGTCACTATATTTCATCATCATCACATGAAGGGGTTAAAACATCCAACACTTATTCACTCTCCACATCATAAGATAAAGAATCATTAAAATTTGGAAAGGGAAATACCACCTTGCTTTAATCTTTTCCGTAAGTAGAGATTTCTGTAGTATTTCGATAACTTCATCAAATAGAAGATCTACCTTTACATATTCAACCTTGAGATATAGAGGATCTATCTTGTCCAAGGGTTCCTTTACTTCTTCTTCACTCTCTCAATCATAGAACAAGGTATCATCAAAAACTAGAAAGGAAAATGACTCACCTCATTCTCCTTGTCTTGTGCATGGGAGATAGGATCTTGGAGAGATTCATCTGATGGAGGAGCTAAGCATTCATAAGTGTTCCATCCTCATAATTCACTTCTAGTTAAATCTTTATTGCATTCTATCAAATCATGGGAGAAATATTTCCTCCTCTTCAAGGGGTTGACAAAATTCTTCATAAATATCTTTTATATCATAAGGTTCTTGGCATTGAACATGATATACATCCATGAGGTATTCTACAATATCAAAGCAGGAATCCTTCATCTTCTGTCAAGTGAGATTTTGAAGGGCATCTTCATGTCTGCATTGTGGTATGACAAAAAGTCAATAAATCTACTAATGAGGTGTAAGAAAGATGATATACCCATATATTCGCAACAACCCTAAACTAATATTTCAAAAAGGATGGTAGAGAAAGCATGAATAATTTTACCAGAACATCCTCTCCTTCAAATTTTATCTCACTTATATACTTCAAGCGTTCTACAATATGAGAAATTGGGAGGCCTCCTTCAAATATTGGAGGGTTTCTTGACCATTTTGTATAAAAACAAGTCGGATATCCTTGAATACTTTTGAAATTAATAGTTAGATATACTTTTTCATAGGATTCCATGATCCCATAACTTGAAATGTCACGTATCCGAGAGCAAGGTGGCACCTAGAATAAGGTTAGTGGAGTCAGTGGATATTTTTCTTAAAACTATCAAAGGGATGAGGGGATCACCCCTCGCTGGATTTTGCCAGGTAAGCTTTTCAAAGTAAAGGATTTTGAGGAAAGGCTTTCACCTAAAAAGTGTCATCTTGCGAGAATTGACTCATGATTCCCTCTAACGCCAAAAATGTTATCGACACCTGTAATTTTGATAAAATAAAAGGTGGGAGAGTAAAAATTGTGCGATAACAGAGACTATCCTATCACTATCACCCTCAATAAGATGTCTCTTTATATTTAGGGTGGTAGGCCCAGGGAGACATCCCCAAAGGACTGAGGGTTTGAGAAGGAAAACAAAAGTGGCTAGATAAACATCCCCTCTCACAAGTCAATAACAATGATCAAAAAGTCTAGTTTTATAACCAATGAAGAGATAATATGTCAAAGTGTACCCCGCCATAACAAAGAAAAAAGAAACTATATATTTGAAGTACACTGTTGGTTAGCACCCTCATGTCTCATAGACTTTATTGATAAAAGAATTTTGTTAAATATAATGAAGTAAATAGAAACTTTATAACAACAATCTTTATAGAAAGTAATACTTCACATTAAATGCCTTGAAAATAGCTTCAAAATAACTAAGAATTATTAACCATTGAAATAATAACACTAGCATTTGGTAGAAGCAAAGAAGACAAGGTATAAACCATCCTTACAATTGCTTTTATGAGCTTTAATGTTGCATCTAATGGTTGTATCTTACTTTAGTAACAACAACACTATTGTTAGTAAGCTAGCTATTCTAGGGTTATAAAGTGTTAGTAGGTTTCTCAAAGAGTAGGTTTGAAGGCTGTTGATCAATTACTCAAGAGAGGACTTAGACTAGTGCATTTTAGGGAAAATGGAGTCAATAATGCAATAGAAAATGTTGAAGGAAAATGATACAATGGAGAGTCAAAGACAAGAGAAAATGATAGAGTGGAGGTTGGTAACCCAAGGCTCCAATTATCATACCCTAGGGGAAACTAGCTACTTAAGGTGTAAGTAACCCTAGGCCTTAGTAGATTTCCTCCTTTAACTCAATGATGAAGAAAAAAATGGCTAGGATGAAGCAAATACAATGGTTGGTGTTGCAATGGCAAGGCTTTAGCTCATGCTTCAAGAAAATTTGCCTTTTGACAATATCTAGTAGGTGAAAGATTTTGAAGATAGGACAATAACATGTGCTAGTCTTCCTAGGGTTTAATCAAGCAATTTCATAATATTTAATGAAAATGCAAGATAAATAAACCATAACCATTCACTAAGAAGAATTGCATAAAATTCACTTACATACATCAAGAATAGTCAAGAAAATCCTCATTGAACACATTCACCAAGAAGCTTGCTGAAATACACCAAATTTAGCCTCCTTCAAATAGTGTGTGCCTAAACTGTACCAAAACCTAAGGAGGGAAAAAATTTCAATACTCACAAGTGTGATATGAAAGATTATGACAAATAAGAGGAAATTTCCCCTGCATTTATACAATAACAAAGACCAAAATTAGGTCGTGCGATGACATGGCCACTCATAAATAATATCTAGTCTTTACATTAAATGTCACAAATAAATCCTAAATTAAGATGTTGGCAGATGCTATGCCTCTTTAGGGTGACATTAGGCCCGCTTTGGGAAACATTGGCCCTAGAGAAAAAAATGTTAATCTCACTTCAAGAGCTCACCACATGTGCCAGTTGGCGCACAACTACCTCCAAAACATCCCAAAAACGTTGAGTGATCATGGATGACCTACATGATGTCATGGTCCTTCTAAGGCTTACATCATGATGGAAAGGGCACAACCCCCATGGTTCTAGGGATGCTAGGATTCCGTGAAAACATCCTCCCTTCTCTCACTCTGGTGCAAATCCTTGATCTATCTCTGCCCCTCAAGGTCTCTTAACATCCATTTGGTGGGATTTTTATCCCCATGGAGGTCCAACCTAATCATCTCCATATGTACACATGTCCATCAGGTACCTATCCATCAGGCGTGGCCCTACAACATCAACGATACCTCCATGGGTTTATAAGTCACAAGGATCATAAAATGTCAATCAAATCTAACCATCAAGTTTGATAAAACATGTGCACAAAACCCTCTTTACTCGGACAAGTTCTCAAAGACATTATTATTGTGGGTGGGAAATCCCTCTATGGACTAGCATTCATGGTTTTATCATGCATGCATAAATGACCTAAAGTCTCCTACTTCTTACCAACATCCCAATCATAAACCCCATTATTCATATGCAAATACAAGGTTAAAGAGATCAAGTTATTGTACCTTAGTTTCTGTGTTTGGTGTCGATCCTTTTGCGTTCTGTTGTTCCTCGACTACAATTCTCCTCCCAACATTGACCTACATTCATAAAAAACAAACAAAGAAATCCACATGCATATAATCTATAAACTAATGGGTTAGAGATTCCATCAAAATATGATCAAATTTAAATATTGACAATGTCATATGGCGGGACGGGAAAAGTACTTCTTTATTAATCTCACAAGAGTAACCTTACAATAGTGAGATCAACCACTTCTCCGTGAATTTGGTCCTGGGCTCCTCTTCAACTGTGCTCCAACTAATTATGTATATTCTTCTCTTCACACAATAGTTGCAAAAGGTTGGGGCAAGGGGAATGCTAAATCATGTATAGTTTCTTTGCTATGATTTTCCTCCTTCCAAATGGGACCCCTACCCCTTCTTTTATAGGCTATAAAGGGCTAGGTATTTGGTTGAGTGACCGACTATGGGCGGTTAAACGGTTTAGTTAAATTACCCAAAAATGTGTGTTTCGTCTGCAACTTTCCATTTTTCGTGCTTTCTAGGTATACGCGAGTTGTAGTGGGTCATCCAGTGTACACACACGTGCAGTGGTGGAGTAGGGAATGTATGCCTTCAAAAAGGGTGTTTTTTAAGAAGTTTTTCAATAGTGGCTTGGCAAAGAAGGCAACTGAGATGGCATGATGCCAGGTAAGCATGTATGGTGCAATTTAGGGTTATAACAGATGCCCCCTAATGTGTGAGGTCATAAGAGCATCTGATGTTTGAAATGCATTATCAATCTTCACCAACATACCAAACAAGTGAGCCCAGGAACCATAATTTGGGAGGTGCCATCTGCAAAATAACAATTGTCTCACTGAGGCAGGCATACCCATGCTCAGAATGAAATAAAATCATGGCTACCAATCAAATACATTGTAGATCCATGTCATATAACTATATAAAGTGTATCCACGAGCAATACACAGTGGATCTACATCTCGAAATAAAAAAGATATACATGCATAGTATCCATCTTCAAGAAGAAAATAAGGCCTAATGGCCAGAGATGAGGCCTTCAGAGCTCGAGCAACAGATTCAAAATCTTCACAAATCGGGTAGCAGTGTAATATGAGTGTACAAATTCACTACCCAGAGGTCTTCGACAACTTGTCAGGAATGGACTAGACGATTTTGATGATTAGGTTGAGGGCTTCATAGATTTTGAACAAAGAATTGATTGGGTTTTCAGGATGACCGGACATGAGGGTAAGAGACAATCTGCAGAGGGGGCCAACTCAATCTTGGTAATAAATTCCCTTGCACAATAGCATGACACAAGATGAGACTCAAGAAGCATGATATTTTGACATAAGTTCACGATGCAGGAGTGTTGGCCCTTGACCAAGTTTGAGGAAACACTTGGTCATATTTGACCATTTTTGGAACTTCGACAGCTTGTCAAAGATGGAGCACAACACGAAGCGGAGATCGTGGAAGATAGACCCCTTTCTTGGGTCCTTTTTGGGTTTTGGGGGATAATGTAATGGGTATGGGATGTTGGCCCATGGGTTTAATCATGTTTAGGCCTATTTTGTAAAGTATAAATAAGTAGCTAGGCAATGTAAGAGAGACCGAGAAGCTAAGTGCTAGTAAAGGCTTTGTGTATACTGTGTGACTGAATTCCAGAGTTGAGTGCAAGTACTGTAAGTGCTAAGTGCACAGATTGTAAGAAGACTCTATGCTAGATCTACTCGGGGAAGGAGGATCTGGAGAGGTGCGCGCAGATCTCCTGTCCTATGCAAAGTACAAGTTTGAGCTCTGTGTTGTAATCAGATTGACCAAAGATAATAAAGAAGAAGAAGACTTTGTGGACGTAGCCCCAGGGTGGGGGTGAACGACGGTAAACCTATGTGTTGTTCTCGGTGCCTCGACCTAATGTGTTTGTCTCTTCCCATGTGTTGTGCTTTGATATGATTATGCTATGTGATTTGCTATGATATACTTAGATAGATCTACTTTACTTTGTGCTTGTTAGATATATGGGTGTAGATCTGAAATATATGAAAGTGTTGAGTGCTATACCTATTTTGCTATTGCTAAGTGCTAACTTAACCTAGATCTAAGTGAATGTTGTGGTGCTCTGCACCATATGTGGAGTGCCATGAGGGTTAAATACTGATGAATGATCAAGACAACATTACAGGGTTGAAGTTTTGCGACTTCAACCTGGGGGACCGTAAATTTTATAGCATGCTTGCTCCATATAAGTACTTGATGTTAAATAAGGGAAAGAACGCAAATATCATCCCTCAGCAATGGACGATGAACCTCAGGCATTCTACTCTACTAAACGTTATGAAAATATCTCACTTCGGCAGACACTTTGAGGTGAATGCTTGTGTAAAGTTACTGCTAGAAAGTTACCACGGAGGATACCTGTGGTTAGACCGCCACATAACTGTTGATCCAACTCTGATCAATAGGATCACCGGGCTTAGCATGTAGGGCCCTGATCCCCATGAGTACTATACTGGAATGACCGCAGACCGTGCTCTTGCGCAGAAGATAAAAGAGGCCTGTGGCGATGTTGAGAAAGGCATGAGAGGCTACAAGGTAGCTTCTATTGAAAGTGGCGCAGTGTGCCTCGATTGCCAACTAATTGCAGGGAAGTTGGTACATAAGAATCGACCAACACAAGTATCAGGATTCATAGTTGACCTCGCAAGAAAGTGCACAGAGGGACTACAGATTAACTGGGCTAAGTACCTGGTGAATCAACTGGAGATTGATTGCAGAGGAGCTCAGGATCAGGGGCATGAATTCCATTTTAGCTGGCTCTTGATATTGATCGCCTTTGTTGCATGGGAGCTACCAGAAAGTGCAACTTTATCGAACCTTGACCCTTTTGAGCCAGTAGCTGCGAAGTTCAGTAACTTGTGGTACTCGAACGAAATGAGAAAGCAATGGAAATTGAATGTCGTTTTCCATATATATTATAATCAACTGAAAGCAACCATAAGGAGTGAACCTCACTTAACCCTGAACACTTTACAGAGGTTTTGAACTCTGATAAAGTTCAGTGCAGACCACAATTTTATATACCTAACCCCATGCGCTGATGAGAACCAAGAACAACTCCAGTCCTACTATAAGATGATAGAAGAAGAACTGGAAGAGATAACCAAGGAATGGTTGGCGGACCTCCTTGTTTCAGCAGACCCTGTAGAAATTTCAGAAATCGACAGCCCAGAAGTTGTGCAAGATACACCTGGGCCCAGTAGAAAAAAGAAGACAAAGGAGACGAAGAAGCCCAAAGAGGTTCAGGATATATATAGCAGATTTGTAAGGATGACTTCCATTATGTGAGACGAAGAAGGTGATGATGAAGAATGTGTAGAATCTGAGCAATAGAATGTCAAAGTACCGCCACCCAGGGAAAAAGCAGATTCATCCAATAAAAGGAAGGTTTCACCTCTGAAGTCTTCCTCCAGAAAGAAAGCAAGAACCCCTGTAACTAAGATGCGAACTGACCTCACATTGGATGACTTTGATTTCATTGTTGCAATGGTAAATGATGCTTCAAAGAAAATAATAGAGAATAAGGAACAAATGTATAGCCAAATTGAGATCGCGCTACAAGGAGTACAATAGGCACTCCAGTCTAGCCGATCAATCTCTACTACGCCTATGTCAGAAGGAACAACAGAAGAAGGAGATGAATCAGTCTAGTTCCGCAAGATTGTTGATACAGTTGAAGTATGCCTTCGACATGCTCAGGAAGAAAAAGTGCAGGCCACCCAGACCCTCAAGAAAGCAAAGAAAGAAATTATTGAGCAACGTCAAGTAGCGCAACAAGAGAAGAATGCTCTCCAAGCAAAATTTGAAGAAGACCGAGTGAAAGTCCAAAAAGAGAAAGATAAATTGCTCACGAAGTATATTGGAATTGAAGAAGCAGTCAACAGAGCATTTCTCTCTGTGACCGGATTAGAGCAGAAGGCCAAAGATCCCATAGAGCGTCAAGTGATGAAGCTAGTTGAAGTTATTCAGCAACTTCAACAAAGGGTCATGGAATTAGATATTTAGACCATACCACAGACTCTACAAGAAGTGCATGACCAACGAGAATTGGATGCTCAGAGTGCAGTCGAGAGGATTATAAAAATTTCCGCAAAATGCAAACAACTAAGTAACAAAAGCGCGCAGATATATGAGCAACTATCTGAAGACCCGGAGTTGAAGAAACTGGAGTCCCAACTCTAGGAAGTGAAACAACATGCAGATACAGTACAGACACAACTCAATCTCCTATCACCTATCAAGAGGATGAAGCGATCCTAGGAACAATGAACTGCATAATAACATGTTCTTACCATGCAAAACAGAGTGATGGAAGTCACCCAGAAACTCCAGTTGAGCCAGGAGGAGGCCTGTATACTATTTGAAGAAATTGAAGGCCAAGGAACACTACTGGACCAAGTAGTTGTTATAGTTGAGAAACAACTGGAAGGGCCTATCAGCGAAGCGATTGTTCAGGAGTTCGCTGAGCAGGAAGCAGTAGCACAGAGACAAGTTGAAGCATCTCGAGCCAAGCTCGAGACCTTTGAGGAAACTTTACCCAGATCTAAGTGACTTGAGATGAGTCACAGGAGAGTGTTGGGGGCCTATTGGCCCTTGACCAAGTTTGAGGAAACACTTGGTCATATTTGACCATTTTTGGAACTTTGACAGCTTGTCAAATATGGAGCGCAACGCGAAGCGGAGATCGTGGAAGCTAGAACCCTTTCTTGGGTCCTTTTTGGGTTTTGGGGGATAATGTAATGTGTATGGGATGTCAACCCATGGGTTTACCCATGTTTTGGCCTATTTTTTAAAGTATAAATACGTAGCTAGGAAATGTAAGAGAGATCGAGAAGATAAGTGCTAGTAAATTCTTTGTGTATACTGTGTGACCGACATGCAGAGCTGAGTGCAAGTGTTGTAAGTGTTGAGTGCACGGATTGTAAGAAGGCTCTGTTCTAGATCTACTTAGGGAAGGAGAATCTGGTGAGGTGTGTGCAGATCTCCTGTCCTATGCAAAGTACAAGTTTGAGCTCTTTGTTGTAATCAGATTGACCAAAGCTAATAAAGAAGAAGAAAACTTTGTGGGCATAGCCCCAGAGTGGGGGTGAACCATGGTAAACCTGTGTGTTGTGCTCGGTGCCTTGACCTAATGTGTTTGTCTCTTCCCATGTGTTGTGCTTTGATATGATTATGCTATGTGCTTTGCTATGATATACTTAGATAGACCTACTTTTCTTTGTGCTTCTTAGATGTCTGGGTGTAGATCTGACATATATGAAAGTGTTGAGTGCTAAAACTATTTTGTTGTTGTTAAGTGATAACTTAACCTAGATCTAAGTGAATGTTTCGGTGCTCTACTCCATATGTGGAGTGCCATGAGGGTTAAATACTGATGAATGATCTATGCTAAAGTGTTTTATAATTGTTAGAATCAAAGACCTGTGCCCCAGCTAAGTTTGCGGACACTTGAGTCCTGCAACCACCTTTGCCTCTACCTCGGGTGAGACTTCATCTGCTTCGTAGGTGTTGCTGAAAGGGCCGGTAGCTAGGGTTTTGTTGGTGCGTTGAACCCTGGGTCTACCCCTATGCCAACAAGGAGGCAATGAAAACTCTCCATATGTTTGGAAGAATAATCAAATGGAGGAGGACACAACTCTATGTAGCGAGAA
>SNQJ01S0122127.1:10629-37559 GCA_010110895.2 Picea sitchensis | reverse complement strand
GTAACTATTACTTATCATATAAAGAAAAAGAGGTTTTTACCCTTTATGGGTTTCCTCAGGAAATATCTGTCTCTGTGTATCACATGTGTGTGACTGATGTTGAATATTCTATTGTTTACTTCCCTGCACTATTGTGATTGTCCCTCAGTGTTTCTGCAAAGAGTTTAAAAGAAGCATAATTGTTTAAGCACGGTAACAACTGATTCACCCCCCCCCCTCTCAGTTGTCCAAAAAGGGATCGTGAAAATTCAAATGCTCAGAATACTGACTTGAAGGGTTTGAAAGCCGCCTACCTCACAATCTGAAGCCTAGGAAAGGATTGATGAAGACTTAGAAGATGATTGAAAAACTCTTAAGGGAAGGTTGAAAGGATGAAATGACATAATTCTTCTTGAGGTATTCAGCCTACCCTTGAACTCTAGGGTTTTCCTCAGAGGAAACTTAATACAAAAGGCATACTTACCAACTACACATTTAATGACACAACAAGATAAAGTAATGGAAGGTGGTTGGAGAACATTATCACAAAGATACTTCTTCAGGAAAATGATGTCCTTACTACTATCAGGATCTGAGCACAACGATCGCTGATAATATTCTTCATGGAATAAATCCAAGTGCTTAGAGGGATAATCATCAAAGTCCTCAAGGTATGACCAAAAATCATAAGGAGAATATAGCACCGGGTCATCCTTGGATGTTTGAAATAGGTTTGTAACGATATCATCACCTTGTTTCCAATTGTCAAATTTAGTAATGTCATATGATAGTTGTAAAGAAAACTTTTGGAAATGATCTTCAATGCCGTAAATGGGATCCCCTTCATATCCAATGACATCCCATTTATGCTTCCCGACATGTATGAATTCATCAATATTATCAACAAAGTCATCATTTTCATCATAACATGAAGGGGTTAAAACATCCAACACTTATTCACTCTCCACATCATAAGATAAAGAATCATTAAAAATTTGGAAGGGGAAATAACTCACCTTGCTTAATCTTTCCTGTGCAGGAGATTTAGGTATTTCGATAACTTCATCAAATAGAAGATCTACCTTTACATATTCAACCTTGAGATATAGAGGATCTATCTTGTCCAAGGGTTCCATTTCTTCTTGACTCTCTGAATCATAGAACAAGGTATCATCAAAAAACTAGAAAGGAAAATGACTCACCTCATTCTCCTTGTCTTGTGCATGGGAGATAGGATCTTCGAGAGATTCATCGGACTGAGGAGCGGTTATCGGTGCTTCATCCTCATAATTCACTTCTCTAGTTATATGTTCACTACATTCTATCGAATCATGGGAGAAATATTTCTCCTCTTCAAGGGGTTGACGATTTTCTTCATAAATATATTTTTTTATATCAAACGGTTCTTGGCATTGAACATGATATACATCCATGAGGTATTCTACAATATCAGTGGTGAATCCTTCATTCTCTAAGGTCGTTGTGAGATTTTGAAGGGAATCTTCATATGTCTGGCATTGTGGTATGACAAAGTCAATAAATCTACTAATGAGGTGTAAGAAAGATGATATACCCATATATTCGCAACAACCCCTAAACTAATATTTCAAAAAGGATGGTAGAGAAAGTATGAATAATTTTACCATAACATCCTCCCCTTCCAATTCTATCTCACTTATATACTTAAAGAATTCTACAATATGAGAAATTGGGAGGCCTCCTTCAAATATTGGAGGGTTGCTTGACCATTTTGTATAAAAACAAGTCGGATATCCTTGAATACTTTTGAAATTAATAGTTAGATATACTTTTTCATAGGATTCCATGATCCCATAACTTGGAAATGTCACAGAATTGAGAGCAAGGTGGCACCTAGAATAAGGTTAGTGGAGTCAGTGGATAATTTTCTTAAAACTATCAAAGGGATGAGGGGATCACCCTCAGTGGATTTGCCAGGTAAGCTTTTCAAAGTAAAGGATTTTGAGGAAAGGCTTACCGAAAAGTGTCATCTTGAGGAGAATTGACTCAGTATTCCCTGGCAACGGTGCCAAAATGTTATCACACAATTTGTACTTTGATAAAAGAAAAGGTAAATGGAGAGAAAATTGGCATAACAGGAGACTATCCTATCACTATCACCTCAATAAGATGTCTCTTTATATTTAGGGTGGTAGGCCCAGGGGAGACATCCCCAGTGACCTGAGGGTTTGAGAAGGAAAAGTCAAAGTGGCTAGATAAACATCCCCTCTCACAAGTCACAGTCGATCAAAAAGTCTAGTTTTATAACCAATGAAGAGATAATATGTCAAAGTGTACCTGCCCAGAACAAAGAAAAAAGAAAACTATATATTTGGAAGTACACTTGTTGGTTAGCACTTCATAAAACCATAGACTTTATTGATAAAAGAATTTTGTTAAATATAATGAAGTAAATAGAAACTTTATAACAACAATCTTTATAGAGTAATACTTCACATTAAATGCCTTGAAAATAGCTTCAAAATAACTAAGAATTATTAACCATTGAAATAATAACACTAGCATTTGGTAGAAGCAAAGAAGACAAGGTATAAATCATCCTTTACAATTGCTTTTATGAGCTTTTAATGTTGCATCTAATGGTTGTATCTTACTTTAGTAACAACAACACTATTGTTAGTAAGTTAGGCTATTCTAGGGTTATAAAGTGTTAGTAGGTTTCTCAAAGAGTAGGTTTGAAGGTTGTGTTGATCAATTACTCAAGAGAGGACTTAGACTAGTGCATTTTTAGGGAAAATGGAGTCAATAATGCAATAGAAAATGTTGAAGGAAAATGATAATGGAGAGTCAAAGACAAGAGAAAATGATAGAGTGGAGTGTTGGTAACCCAAGGCTCCAATTATCATACCCTAGGGGAAACTAGCTACTTAAGGTGTAAGTAACCCTAGGCCTTAGTAGATTTCCTCCCTCTTTAACTCAATGATGAAGAAAAAAAATGGCTAGGATGAAGCAATGTATACGAAGGTGTTGTAATGGCAAGGCCTTAGCTCATGCTTCAAGAAAATTTGGCCTTTTGACAATATCTAGTAGGTGAAAGATTTTGAAGATAGGACAATAACATGTGCTAGTCTTCCTAGGGTTTAATCAAGCAATTTCATAATATTTAATGAAAATGCAAGATAAATAAACCATAACCATTCAATTAAGAAGAATTGCATAAAAATTCACTTACATACATCAAGAATAGTCAAGAAAATCCCTAGTTGAACACATTCACCAAGAAGCTTGCTGAAATACACCAAATTTAGCCTCCTTCAACAGGTGTGCCTAAACTTTCAGCCAAAAAAACCTAAGGAGGGTGCAAATTTCAATACTCACAAGTGTGATATGAAATATTATGACAAATAAGAGGAAATTTCCCCGTATTTATACAATACCAAAGACCAAAATTAGGTCAAAAAGGATGACATGGCCAATTACAAATAATATCCAGTCTTTACATTAAATGTTACAAATAAATCCTAAATTAAGATGCTAAGGTGATGTTATGCCCCTTTAGGGTGACATTAGGCCCGTTTTGGGAAACATTGGCCTCCTAGAGAAAAATGTTAGGCCTTCTTGGGCCTCAAGAGCCTACCACATGTGCTACTTGGCACACAACTACCTCCAAAACATCCCAAAACGTTGGATGACATCATGGATGACCTACATGATGTCATGGTCCTTCTAAGGCTTACATCATGATGGAAAGGGCACAACCCCCATGGTTCTAGGGATGCTAGGATTCCCCTGGTGAAACATCCTCCTCTCTTTCTGATGCAATCCTTTGATCTATCTCGGCCCCTGCTTGGGTCTCAACATCCATCTGGTGGGATTTTATCCCCATGGAGGTCCAAACTAATCATCTCCCCATATGTACATGTCCATCAGGGTACCTTTCCATGGGTTGTGACCCTGCAACATCAACAGATACGCCCTCCATGGGCTCATAAGTCACAAGGATCATAAAATGTCAATCAAATCTAACCATCAAGTTTATTAAACATGTGCACAAAACCCTAAAATGTCAATCAAATCTAACCATCAAGTTTATTAACATGTGCATAAACCCCTTTACCGGACAAGTTCTCAAAGACATATTTGTGGGTGGGAAATCCCTTCTATGGACTAGCATTCATGGTTTTATCATGCATGGCTAAATGACCTAAAGTCTCCTAATACTTTACCAACATCCCAATCATAAAACCCATTATTTATATGCAAATACAAGGTTAAAGAGATCAAGTTATTGTACCTTAGTTTCCTCGCAGGTTTGAAGCTTCCATCCCTTTAATGTTTGGCATCTTTGACTACAATTCTCCTCCCAACATTGACCTACATTCATAAAAAACAAACAAAGAAATCCACATGGCCATAATCTATAAACTAATGTGTTAGAGATTCCATCAAAATATGATCAAATTTAAATATTGACAATGTCATATGGTTACCTGAAAGTACTTTTATTAATCTCACAAGAGTAACCTTACAATAGTGATCAACCAATTTCTCCGCGAATTTGGTCCCGGCTCCTTCTTCAACCTGCGGTTCAACCAATTATGTATTTTCTTCTCTTCACACAATAGTTGGAAAAGGTTTGGGCAAGGGGAATGCTAAATCATGTATAGTTTCTTTGCTATGATTTTCCTCCTTCCAATGGGACCCCACCTTCCTTTATATAATATAAAGGGCCAGGGTATTTGGTTGAGGACCCACTATGGCTACTAACCATGATAAATCTAAAATGTGTGTGTTCTTTCTGCAACTTTCCATTTTCCATTCTCTCTAGGTATACGCAGGCTTTAGTGGGTCATCCAGTGTACACACACGTGCAGTGGTGGAGTAGGGAATGTATGCCTTCTGCAAGGGGTGTTTTAAGAAGTTGCTTATCAGGGTTTTGGCAAAGAAGGCAACCGAGATGGCATGATGTACATGGCGCAATTTAGGGTTATGCAAATATTCATCGTGTGAGGTCATAGAGACCGATGTTTGAAATGCACATCAATCTTCACCAACATAACAAACAAGTGAGCCCAGAACCATAATTCAGAGTTGCCATTTGAAAAATAACAATTGTCTCACTGAGGCAGACATACCCATGCTCAAAATGAAATAAAATCATATACTGCTAATCAAATACATTGTAGATCCATGTCATATAACTATATAAAGTGTATCCACGAAAGCACACAAAGGATCTACATCTTGAAATCAAAAGATATACATGCATAGCATCCATATATTCAAGAAGAAAATAAGGCCTAATGGCTAGAGATGAGGCCTTCGAGCTCGAGAAACAACTTCAAAAAAAATCTTCAAAACTCAGGTAAGAGAGTAATATGAGTACAAATTCACTACCCAGAGGTCTTCAATAACTTGTCAGGAATGGACTAGACGATTTTGATGATTAGGGTTGAGGGCTTCATGGATTTTGAACAAAGAATTGATTGGGCTTTTGGGATGACTGGGCACGAGGGTAAGAGACAATCTGCAGAGGGGGCTAACTCAATCTTGGTAATAAATTCCCTTGCACAATAGCATGACACAAGATGAGACTCAAGAAGCTACGATATTTTGACATAAGTTCACGATGCAGGAAGCTGGGCCCTGACCAAGCTTGAGGGAAACACGTCGCGCATTTGACCATTTTGGAACTTCCGGCTAAATTTTGTCAAAGATGGAGCTAAATACCTGCTTTTAGACTGGAAGCCAGACCCCTTTCTTGGGTCCTTTTGCCTTTGGGGATAATGTAATGGTATGGGATACACCCATGGTTTTACTCATGTTTAGGCCTATTTGTAAAGCATAAATAAGTAGCTAGGAAATGTAAGAGAGACCAGGCTATGCTAGTAAAGGCTTTGTGTATAATCGCGGGTGATCAATTCCGAGTTGAGTGCAGCATCGTAGTGCTGGCGCAATTGATTGTAAGAAGACTCTATGCCAGATCTACTCGAAGGAGGATTCCTCGAGATAAAGGCAGATCTCCTGTCCCATGCAAAGTACAAGTTTGAGCTCTGTTGTAATTCGATTGACCAAAGATAATAAAGAAGAAGAAGACTTTGTGGACGTAGCCCTAGGGTGGGGGTGACCATGGTAAACCTGTGTGTTATGCTTGTTGCCTTGACCTAATGTGTTTGTATCTTCCACAGGTTAGCTTTGATATGATTATGCTATGTGATTTGCTATGATATAATTTATAGATAGATCTACTTTACTTTGTGCTTGTTAGATATATGGGTGTAGATCTGAAATATGAGTGTTGAGTGCTACACCTATTTTCTATTGCTAAGTGCTAACTTAATCAGATCTAAGTGAATGCTGTGGTGCTCAACTACATGTGGAGTGCCATGAGTGGTTAAATACCCATGAATGATCAAGACAATATTACAAAGGTTGAAGTTTTGTGAATTCAACCTTGGGGACTGTAAATTTTATAGCATGCTTGCTCCATATAAGTACTTGATGTTAACTAAGGGAAAGAACGCAAATATCATCCCTCAGCAATGGTCGGCGAACTCGTGAATTCTAATTACTAAACGCTATGAAAATATCTCAATTTCGGCAGACACTTTGAGGTGAATGCTTGTGTAAAGTTACATCTAGAAATTTACCAATTTGAGGATACCCGCGGGTTATGACCGCCACATAACCGCTGATTCAACATCATCAGATCAACGCTTAGCGCATGTAGGGCCCCGATCCCAGAGTACTATAATCGAAAGACCGCAGACCGCGGTTTCGCTAAGATAAAGAGGCCTATGGCGATGTTGAGAAAGGCATGAGAGGATACAAGGTAGCTTCATTGAAAGTGGCTTGAAGGTGCCTCGCGATGCCAACTAATTGCGGAAGTTCGCGCCACAAGAATCGACCAACACAAGTATCGGGATTTGTAGTTGACCTCGCAGAAAAGTACGTAGAGGGACTACAGATTAATCGGGCTGGTGAATCAACCGGAGATTTATCGCAAGAGGAGCCTGTGATCGTAAGTGGTGAATTCCATTTGAAATGGCCTTTGATATTGATCATTTTGCTGGCTGGATACCAGAAGTAACTTATCAACCTTGACCCTTTGGAGCCGGGCAGACGCTGGTTCAAGAATCCTGTGGTACTCGAACGAAATGAGAAAGAAATGGAAATCGAATTCCTTTCCATATATTACAATTAATTGAAAGCAACCATAAGGAGTGAATCTTGCATAACCCCAAACACTTTACGATGTTTTGAACTCGAGCAAAGTTCAAGGAATCGCAATTTTATATACCTAACCCCACGCTGATGAGCACCAAGAACAACTCCAAATTCTACTATAAGATGATAGAAGAAGAGATGGAAGAGATAACCAAGGAATGGTTGGAAGACCTACTTGTTCCAGTAGATCTAGTGGACATTTCAGACATCAACAACACAGAAGCTGCATAGGACACACCCGGGCCCAGTAATACAAAGAAGACAAAGAAGACAAAAGAGACAAAGAAGCCTGAAGAGGTTCAGGATATATATAGCAGATTTGTAAGGATGACTTCCATTATGTGAGACGAAGAAGGTGATGATGAAGAATGTGTAGAATCTGAGCAATAGAATGTCAAAGTACCGCCACCCAGGGAAAAAGCAGATTCATCCAATAAAAGGAAGGTTTCACCTCCTCAAGTCTTCCTCCTAAAGAAAGCAAGAACCCTCAGAATCTCAAAAGATGCTAACCCACTTCTCACGTTTGATGATTTTGATTTCATTGTTGTAGTGGTAAATGATGCTTCAAAGAAAATAATAGAGAATAAGGAACAAATGTATAGCCAAATTGAGATCGCTCTACAAGGAGTAATAGGGCACTCAGCCTAGCCATCACCCTACTACCATGTCGTGGGTTGTAGAACAAATGTAAGAAGGAGATGAATCACCTAGTTCAAGATTGATACAGCTTGAAGTACGCCTTCACATGCCTCGCCAGAAGAAAAGTGTGCCACCTGCACTCCTCAAGAAAGCAAAGAAAGAAATTATTGAGCAACGTCAAGTAGCTTAACAGAGAAGAATGCTTTCCAGGCAAAATTTGAAGAAGACCGAGTGAAAGTCCAAAAAGAGAAAGATAAATTGCTCACGAAGTATATTGGAATTGAAGAAGAAATAACAGAGAATTTCTCTCTATGACCATCTTATAGTAGAAGGCCAAAGATCCCATAGAGCGTCAAGTGATGAAGCTAGTTGAAGTTATTCAACAACTTCAAAGGGTCATGGAATTAGATATTTAGACCATACCACAGACCCCACCAGAAGTGCATGACCAACTAGAATTGAATGCTCAGAGTAGAGGATTATAAAATTCTCCTCGCGAAATGCAAACAACTAAGTAAATAAAAAGCGTACAGATATATGAGCAACTATCTAAAGACCCAAAGTTCAAGAAACTGGAGTCCCAACTCTAGGTAGTGAAACAACATGCGATAAAGACAGTAATAACCTCGCTCCTATCACCTATCAAGAGGATGAAGGCTTATCCTAGGAACAATGAACTGCATAATAACATGTTCTTACCATGCAAAACAGAGTGATGGAAGTCACCCGTAAACTCCAGTCGAGCCAGGAGGAGGCCTATATACCATTTGAAGAAATTGAAGGTCATGAACACCATCGACCAAGTAGTTGTTACAGTGGAGCAACAACTGGAAGGGCCTATCATCAAGCAAGTCATTCAAGAGTTCACCGAAAGCGTGAAGCAAAGAGGCACGTAGACAAGTTGAAGCATCTCGAGCTAAGCCCGACCTGAGGAAACTTTACCCATCTTAAGTGACTTGAGATGAGTCACAGAGAGTGTTGGGGCCTATTGGCCCTTGACCAAGTTTGAGGGAACACTTGGTCATATTTCCACCATTTTTGGAACTTCTTGATGTACTTTGTCAAATATGGAGCACAACGTGAAGTGGAGATCGTGAAAGCTAGAACCCTTTCTTGGGTCCTTTTGGGGTTTTGGGGATAATGTACTGGGAAAGGGATGTCATCCCATACGTTTACCTGCCTATTTTGTAAAGTATAAATTATTAGCTAGGAAATGTAAGAGAGATCGAGAAGATAAGTGCTAGTAAATTCTTTTTCAGGTATACCGTAGACCTACATGCGTGAGCCGGAAAGGCAAGCAAGTGTTGTAAGTGTTGAGTGTACTGATTGTAAGAAGGCTATGTGCCATATCTACTCAGGGAAGGAGAATCTAGAGAGTTGTGCGATCTCCGGCCCCATGCAGAGTAAAAGTTTGAGCTCTTTGTTGTAATCAGATTGACCAAAGCTAATAAAGAAGAAGAAACATTGGCATATCCCAGAGTGGGGTGAACCATGGTAAACCTGTGGTGTGTGTTGTGCTCGGTGCCTCAACCTAATGTATTTTGTCTCTTTCCATGTGTTGTGTTTTGATATGATTATGCTATGTGCTTTGCTATGATATACTTAGATAGACCTACTTTTCTTTGTGCTTCTTAAATGTATGGGTGTAGATCTAACATATATGAAAGTGTTGAGTGCTAAAACTATTTTGTTGTTGTTAAGGATAACTTAACCCAGATCTAAGTGAATGTTGCGGTAATTTCTGCCATCTACAGAGTGCCATGAGAGTTAAATACTAATGAATGATCTATGCTAAAGTGTTTTATAATTGTTAGAATCAAAGACCTGTGCCCCAGCTAAGTTTACGGACACTTTGAGTCCTCAAGAACCACCTTTTGCCTCTACTCGTGACTATCCGCTTCAGAGGGTGTCACTGAAGTACCAGAGTTGGGTTCTTTGTTTGGTGCTTGAACCGGCTCACCTCATGCCAACAAGGGGGCAATGAAAACTCTCCATATGTTTGGAAGAATAATCAAATGGAGGAGGACACAACTCTATGTAGTTTAGAACTAATTCCTAAGGTCATGTTAAATCCCAAGGCTTAATGAACAAATGGAAGGACATGATTTTTCCAAGGTACTCATTGTGTTGCTAATAAAAGGAAAATACTTTTCCTTCCTCTTTGGGTATATTTGATTTTTTTTGTCTTTTCAATACCTTTTGGAAATCTTGAAAAACAATCAAAGAATGCTACATTACAAAGCAGGAACGAGTGTCAAGACATAATAGTTCCAACCGCATTTAACACATGGATGCTTAGGGAAATGTGCCGGAAATACTAGAATAACCGAGAGGGGTGGTGAATCCATTGTTTATGTTTTAAACAATTTTATGCCTTTTAAACAATTATTAAGATTTCTTCATGTACATCAACCAATCATATAGCATATGAACAAGAAGAGTAAAGATCATCAGTCAAACATAAAATAATAATAATGCAGATAGATTTCTACCGGTAGGAAACCCATAAAGGGAGAAAACCTCTTCTTCTTCAAATGATATGCAGTCTTTTTCTGTTCTTTGTAATACGTATAATTGAGCACCAACTCAATGTGAGGCCGCTACCTCGCTTTACAAGCCGCAACTTGTTTGAGAGCTCCAACTCTCGGGTTTCTCTAGCAAGCACCCACTAGAAGGAAGCACTAACACCATGAGTGTTCCAACACCAACCGGATGGAAGCACCAACTTCAGCCATTGTGCCCAAATTTCAAGATAACAGAACATCTGTTTCTCCTTTAGCACCTCCCACCTCTCCGTTTCTCCGTCAACCGTGATGGAAGCCAACTCTTTGTTCAAGCAATCTAATTTGAACCTCTCGAGGACAACAGTCCTCTCCAGCACCTCCCAACCACCCTCAAATATTAATGAGCACATACATTCAACTTTATGAATCCGCTTCTTACCAAATTTTCTTGGTTCCTGTAATTCGTCTTTCCGCCTCACCTGCTCGCTACTCTTTCATTATTCAACATGTCCGCCTGCGGTCACGTCTTCCTCGGCCCCATGTTGCTCTTCTTCATTTCGCTTCACGCCTTTCACCGCTTACTATTCCTCTTCATCTTCTTTTCATTCAAGCACATTTTTCATCTCAACCATCAATCCAATTCTCGCCTACATCATTTTTATAACCTTCTTTAACTTATTCCACTTCCCTTCCATCGGGAAATCCAACTTACATCCGCCTGCAACCAAACGCCAACCACCATCATTCTCAGTCAGTTTTGCTTAACGAATTTACAACTGAAGCATTAATGAATGATTAGGAACAACAACCCTCCGTTTGATCCAACGGTTCGGGATCCCCATCGATTTCACTCATTGCTTAATTCAAGATTCTCATCGCCGATATGCATTGTACCCGAACTCCCCGGACTGATCCCATGTGCTCTTTTTCCCTAACCTTTATTCCCTTCGCTACACAATGGTCCATGTGACCAGCTATCATGTGACCTCCACCATACCTCTCGCACTGGTTTCGCGGTTTATAATGATAGGTGCATTCACCCCCGGGACTTGCAATATGCCGATTCTCAACATCCTTCCGGTGAGACTTACACCTCGTCTTTTGCATTTAACTCTGGTGGCCCACTCTATACCTCTTATCTGGGAATCGCGTATCGCGATTTCGCGTTGTCTGATGTTCAAAGTTCTTGTAAATACCAAAACCAACCCTCAAACTAATCAGAGCTAAGGATCAACGACGATTCATTCTTATCCAATCCATCATGGATCATTTACAATCGTGATTTCGCGATTTTGAGTTCTTGATGCATTGTGTTCTTGACATATCAAACCCCGATCCCCGAACTCCGATGCCAATTCGGCCCTTCCGCTACTGGCCATCAATACGCGATTCGACACGATAAAACACCGCCACGCGGTCACCTGATTCATTATCAGATAAATCATGTTGAATCACCGAGCACTTTGTCACCACTCGTTGTTACGGTCGCTTAGTCACGACGCGGGTCCGCTGATCGGGTCGTAGTCGATGTTGATCCGACGGTTCAGATCTGCCGATTTCAGATCGCTAAATTGGGGATTTCGTTGTAGAGTGAACTTTGCAATATGATTCCTGATTTGATTTATGATGGAGTGGGAGTGGAATGGAGAATGGATGGAATGGATCTTTGGGATGATGGATGGTGGGGTGGATGGTTGGAGGACGGATGGATGGATGGACGGATGGACGGATGGACGATGGAATGGATGGTATGGAGGATGGATGGACAGGATGGAGGAATGGATGGATGGATGGATGAATGGATGAATGGATGGATGGACCGGACGGATGGATGGACAGGATGGATGGAATGGATGGAATGGATGGATGGATGGATGGAATGGACGGAAATGGAAGGATGGATGGATGGACGGATGGAAAGGAAGGACGGATCGACCGGATGGACGGATGGATGGATGGACGAATGGAAGGACGGACGGACGGACGGACTGGATGGACGGAATGGATAGTGGAGGAGGAAGGAATGGAAATGGATGGATGGTGGAAGGATGGATGGAAGGATGGAAGGAATGGAATGGAATGGAGGAATGGATGGAGGAAGGAAGGGAGAGAAAGAAGGGATGGACGGATGGATGGAATGGACTGAATGGATGGATGGATGGAGGATGGATGGACGGAGGAAGGAATGGAAGGAGGATGGACGGAATGGAAGGAATGGAATGGGATGGAATGGATGGACGGAGTGGATGGATGGATGGAATGGAATGGACATGGATGGATGGAATGGACGGAAAGGGCAACTTCCTCGATATATTCTTCCCATCTCTTCTTTAATCTTCTCACAATTTTTGCCTCAATGTCATCAAATTCCGAATCTCAAGATATTGTCCGGGCTTTTAAAGGAAGCTTCTCTAGTACTAGATTTATTATTGTTTATCCTCATTTCATATGCAGTTAGGTTCCAAGAAGTTGATCAATAGACGTAGCTTGAAGATCATTTAATTCTTCTACGGTAGACTTTTGGATTAAATTTATCAGCAGAGACCTTAAAATCTTCCTCAATTAAGAGTGAGTCACTCAAATGTATCACCTGTGACCTTCATGGCATTCACAAGTTCTTTCAACTCTTAAAAAAATACTTGCTAATTGTTTCATCTTCATTCATCTTTCATTGTTCAAATTTCAACTTATGTTTGAAGTTTGGCACCTTTACTTTCCTATCATAACCGCTCATAAGTTTATCCCACATCTCTTTATGTATTAAGATGCACACTTTACAAACTCACCAGTGTCCACCAAGATAGCATCTCTTTGTAGCATTAAAACTAAATTCTAACTTAGCATCCTTGGTGGCTAGCACAACAGCTTTGCATATCCAAATTACATCCCAAACATCCACATCTGGCGCCATTAGATATGTTCTCATTCTAATCTTCCGTAAGGAAAAAATTTGTTCCATCAAACGAGGCTTGAGGGCTGAAGTCCCTTCATGACTTGTCATGTTTGCTTATAGATCTACCTTTAAATAAAAGGAACTCACCATACCAATTGTTGGAAATACTAGAACAACCGAGAGGGGGGGTGAATCGCTTGTTTATAAGCTAAACAATTTTATGCCTTTTAAATACTATTATTATGATTTATGCATGTGTGTCATCAACCAATCATATAGCATATGAAGAGTAAAGATCACACATAAGATACACACACAGACAGAGATTATTTCATGAGGAAACCCATGTATGGAGAAAACCTCTTCTTCTTCAAAACGATAGGCAGTCTTTTCTCGCTCTCAGACATCATTTACAATTGAGCACCAACTCAATGTGAGGTCAACACTCGGCTTTTACAAGATGCAACTGTTTGAGAGCTCCAACTCTCGTTTCTAGCACCACTAGAAGGAAGCACCAACTCGAAAGCACTCCGAAGCACCAACCGATGGAAGCACCAACTTCCAGCTACATGCTCAAATGCATAATGTAGAACATCTCCTAGCACTCCTCGCCACCCCGGTTTCTCTGCCTAAACTGCATGGAAGCTACAACTCCTCGTACCAAGCACCCACTTGAACCTTCCGAGGACAACAGTCCTCCCCATCACCTCCCAACCACCCTCAAATATTAATGGTTAAATACTAATTCAACTTTACAGATAAACGCTTCTTACCGTTTCGGTTCTCAGTAATTCGTCTTCTGTTCACTGTTCGCTACTCTTCTCTTATTCAACATGTCTTCTCTCGCGGCTGCTGTCTTCATTCCTCATGTTGCTCTCTTCGTTTCGCTCGCACAGCCCTTCAATCGCTTTTACTATTCCTCCTCGCTTCATCTTCTTTTTCATCGCTTTGCTATATTTTTCATTCAACCATCAATCCAATTCGGGTTCACATCATTTTCTTTTATACATCTTTCTTTAATCCATTCCACTTCCCCTTCCAATGGGAAATCCAACGACATCCGTCTTGGCAACTGAAACACTAAAAAATTCATCATTCCCAGTCGATTTTCGCTATGAATTTACAACCCATATTTCACGTGAGGGACAACAACAACCCTCCCATCAATGTTTGATCCAATGGTTCATATCCAATCGAAATTTCACACATCGCAATTCGCATTCATTGTCATATGCACTGTAATCTCTAACCCCGATTCTCCATCCCTCATGCTCTTTTCCTAACCTTAGCCCTTCATACACAATGGTCCATGTGACCAGCTATCATGTGACCTCCACCATACCTCCCGCCGGTTTCGCGGTTTATAATGATAGGTGCATTCACCTCCGACTTGCAATATGCCCATTCCCGACATCCTCTCAGACTTTACACCGCCCTCGTGATTAACTCCGGGTGGCCTACTCTATACTCTTTATCGAGAATGGAATCGCGATTTCGCGTTGTCTGATGTTCAAAGTTCTTGTAAATACCAAAACCCGAACCCCGAACCTCAACAGCTATGATCAACCGATCAGATTCATTCTTATCCAATCATTGCGGATCACTTCACGGAATTCCAGATTACTTATTTTGAGTTCTTGATGATTGTGTTCTTGACATATCAAATCCCCGATCCCCGAAATCTCCGATGCCACCTGTCCCGCCGGCTATCACACATGATTCATTATCGTGATAACATCGCCACGCGGTCACTTCATTCATTACTTGTATACCGGTTGAATTGGTCACATTTTGTTACTGGCTCGTTGTGCTAATGGTCGCTTTTTAGCTGGATGTATCTCGTTGATTTGCCGAAGTCGATGTTGATTCGATTGCTGGGATTCGCCGGATTGGTGATATCGCGTAATGATTTTCGTTTAGAGTGAATCTTTGCATTATGAAATCCCAACCCAACCCACCACAACCCAACCAACCACCGCTATTCTCGCGATTTCGGCGTTTTCATTGTCGAGTGACTGGTGACATTTCAAAGTCCCGATCCCCATTTGCTCCTTTGGTTATTCTCAAGTAATCCTACAAGAGATTCATCTCGTTCTTTCGTGAAATTTGTATGAGATCCTACTCTGGCCACTGACTCTTCTTCTTTACTTCCAAATCCCCACGGTTTTATCCTTTTTCTTATCCCCGATGTCTCTAATGCTTTCCATTAATTAAACAACCATCATCGCATTCTATCCACTCCAATTTCCACAACAACAAAATGGACATATGCGTGAGAAGCACTGAAAAAATCCTCCATGGGCCACGGTGTCAAGACGAGAGGCAGTGCTGCTGTAATTATGATAAGGCATGCTTCGTGATGGTTCAAGAGCAACATGGATCCACATTAGGCCAAAGATGCAAGTATGAAAACGCGACATATAAGACACACAATGGTAACATCCTTCAATGTAAATTTAACGAGCCCGTGAGAAGGTAAGCTTGGCGCTTTTCATATTTCTAGAGAGTTTGAAAAAGTGTTAAAGGAGACTCCACTTGGGTACATTTTTCGAAGATAGTTTAGTTGGTTCAAAAGGTAAAATAACATCAACTAGATGTTTATTCAAACCATTTTAACAAGTGTGATAAATACAAGATCACCTTTCTGTTTACTTTTAAGGAGTCCGAAAAATCTTTTACTATGGACTCCGGCCTGGTATGTTCTTCTGGACCATTTTAGAAAGTGTGAAAGAATAAGGTCATTTGATCATATTTTCAATTTTAGGGAGTCCTAAAAGAGATTAACTATGGACTGTGGGGTTCCTTTTCATAAATTTAGTCCCTCGAAAACAAAAGGGTTAAAATCATACCTAGAATACTCTTCTAGGGAACCTGAGGCTCCTAGAGTATACCTTGTTCATACAGTTGACCATATTGCACCAAAAGGGGTAAACTACCATCTGATAGATGTGTCTCTTCAAATTTCATTTTGTGACATGTGAAGGTCAACAAGATCGCTGGACAATCTTTTCAATTTTAGAGGGTCCGAAAAGGCTTAAAAGAAGACCTGCGAGGTTTGGAGTCCCGAGGGTAAGGTCAAGAGTGATAATGCATCATGGAAATGAGGTTCAAACTCGTAATCGGGATAAACTAATAAGGACTCTCGAGCATATAGTCATTAGTGATGACATGGACAAAATGCAAACTGTGGATCTACCTAGGGTATCCATGTTAAGGTAGGCTCTACCACTAAAATACAACACTTCTAAAGCAACAATGATGGTTCTCAGGTTTTAAATCGTGGATCGGGATCCTATGTATGAAAGTGATAAAGACATCATCAAGATGCAGCAGAGTGTGGAATCATAACTTAAATGCAACAAGTTGGAGAAATGACTTTTACCAAAGGACCTTTAAAATGACCCAAATTTCCAAAAAATACTTCACATCAAATGTAACAACTGCAACAAATAATCCATAGAAAATCTTGAACCATACTCAGCCGTTAATTTAGAAAATGACAATTGTGGTCCAAAAATGACAAAAGTACAAAAGTCTTATAAATAGAAGCCGGAAGCCCATTGTCACTACATTGCAAATTGAAAATTGACTAAAAAGCCAAAATTCCTTTGTGAAAAGAATTGATTTCGAGAGATTCAGTGGACGAAACAAACTTCCAAGCACCAAGTGGCAGCATACTAACCCCCTTGCATTTCAATACTACACTATACTTTTGTTTTTGAGGGCGCTGACTTTAAAAGGTTTCCATCACTATTACTTGTGCGCAGCCTTAAGACAACCCGCTGCAGAAGTGGTGTGCAGAGGAATACCGATGGGTGCACATGCGACCGAAAATACAACCCCATGTGTTACCGCTTAAGATAAGAAAAAATTAAAGAATGCAACGGCTAATCCCCCTGAACTTGTCAATTGCAGGATGCATGGCGTTTTCATCGAGGGAGAGGGAGGCAATTTAGGGTTGGCAGACACTATACTAATCTACAAGCCAGTTTGGAGGAAATGCTAGGACATCCTATTAAGCTAATCCGGCTGGCTAATTATACTAATCTCAACCATGTACCCAACATGTACCAACCAAAATCCCTCATCAATTTCCATCAATCCAACCTGATTTGTAACTCCAGAATAGACCCGGTGTATATGATCACATACTTGCAAACTTCTTCTTAACTTTAACAACAAGAGACTACCATTTCATCAAACTTTTCTTTATTCTCACATGACTAGTGGATGGAGGAATGGACTGGATGGAAGGAGGAAAGATGGATGGATGGATGGAGGAGGAAAGGATGGATGGAATGAGTGGATGGATGGATGGATGGAGGAATGGATGGACCGGAATGGATGGGTGATGGAAGGATGGAGGATGGGAGGATGGAAGGATGGATGGACGGATGGACGGAATGGACGGAGGGATGGATGGACGGATGATGGATGGACGGATGATCAACGGATGGATGATCAACGGATGGACGGACAGGATGAGGAAGAATGGCCGGAATGGAATGGATGGAGGAGGAAGGAAGGAAAGGAATGGAATGGATAGGAAAGTGAAGGAAATGGATGATGGATGGACTGGATGGATGGAGGAATGGAGCGGAGTGGAGGAATGGACGGAATGGAGGACGGATGGAGCGGAGGATGGATGGATGGAATGGATGGACATGGAAGGAAGGAAGGAAGGATGGATGGAGGAAGGAAGGAAGGAAGGAATGGAGGAATGGATGGAGGAAATGGATGGATGGAATGGACGGATGGATGGATGGTCTATGGATGATGGATGGATGGAATGGATGGATGGATGGATGGATGGATGGATGGACGGAATGGAATGGAATGGATGGAATGGAATGGATGGATGGATGGAATGGACTGGATGGATGGATGGATCGGAATGGACGGATGATGGATGGATGGAATGGATGGATGGTCTATGGATGATGGATGGATGGAATGGATGGATGGAATGGGGATGTATGGGCACTGGATGGATGATGGAAGGGATGGACGGAATGGAATGGAATGGATCTGTTTTTTTGGAGCTTGATGCATTTTCTCTGCCTAATCGCATCCAAGTCCGACTTGTCATGATGAGGCCAAGGACTATTGATAATTTCATTCAAAACTTTGAGTTGTTCCCAGCATATTTTATTTTGAAGATCCTTTCTAATGTGACAATCTTTGTTTCCAAATTCCAATGATCTTGTCTTCCTTATAGTTTTTCTTTGAGTGTTTCTTCAATTATTTTATCTCTTCAATTTGAACCTTCAAATTTGTGATCATTTGTTCTAACTCCTAAGTGTCTTTCTTTCTAGTTCTTGTAGTTTTGTTTTTCCTTTTCTCTTCTCACATAACTTCTATGGAACTCAGTTCCTCTCGAGAATAACTTCTTCACTCCTCTTCTCTCGCATTTCTTCATTTTCTTCTTCAGAGTTTTCTTTATGAGATTCTTCTACTCCATGAATATAACTCTTCCTGTTTCATTGTCATTGACTTTATATTCATCTAATGATGAGATGTCTTATTTGGTGCATAATCTTTTCTTTGAAAACTTTGTGGTTCTTTGCCTTATATTTTGTTTGTTTTGAGCAACCTTATCATTTCTCTTTTCTTGTGAGGAAATTTTTTAGCAAATGACCAATACCATCACAATTAAAACAAACAAACTGAAGCTACCTTGATAATTACGCATCTGCCTTTGTTCGGTCTTTTGACAAAGTTGACAATGATTGGTATTCAGACTTCACTATTGGTTACAGGTTCTTTTCTTGTTTCTTTCCCTTTTCTTTTGATTTTTGGATGCTTTGAATGCCTTTTTACATTTGGATTTTCCTGCTGGCCATCATTTCATATGTTGTGAAGATTCCATGTAGTTCGGCCCATTCTCATTGATTTTAGATATGCTCTTTCTTCTAGTGTGTTGATATCTTAAGATCAAATCTCTCATGTGAAGAGAACTTAGTACCTTTTGAACAATTAATACATTCTTGATTTTTTATCCCAATCCCATGATTGCATTTATCGTATCATCGACTCGTAAGAAGTTTCAATATTCTCATCTTCCTCTTCATCTTTAGTTGCTTGAAATGACCTCCTCTCAGAGGTTTCAAGTTTATTGCCATTTTGAATTTCTTTCATCAACATTTTGAAGTTTGTCCCAAATATCTTTATGTGATTTAGCAATGGGAAACTTTCTAATACCATTTCACCAAGACCATCTAGAAGTGCATTTTTGTATGGAATTATTCTGACCGAGTGTCATTACTTTGTCATTTGTTGGAAAACTGCTGGTACTATGTATCCAAATTCCATTTACAAAAGTTATGGATTAATACAAAAAAAAAATTAAAAAAAAAAAAAAAACATATTTTTATCCATCAAACTGTAGAATTCCATTTTTTATACATACTTTCCAAGATCTACCTTCAGCTGGGTTAAACTCTGATTTTTGAAGGAACCCCGCTTGGAATACCACAATTGTTGGATTACTGAGAGGGGATGAATTAGTAATAGAGAAATGGAATATTTTAACCATATAATCCAAGTGTTATAATGCAGTTATCATCCACACTGGCAAGAGTAAATAAGCAATGAACAAAATGGACAATCATACGATGACAAATGGTTTAGGTTGATGGATAGTTGGTATGGATTTTTGGTTAATATTGATGTCAACATTGGAGAGTGATATTTTAGATTGATTTGAACCCTTATTGATTGATTTCAACCATTGGAGAAATCCCTGTAGCACAAAGGTTTGGTTAATAACTCCATAAGAAACAGCGCAGAAATGGTATGCTTTTAATATATTTTATAACATCATTCTATATGTGATAGTGCTTTTCATTCCATTTCCATTGTCATGTGTAATGGCTACATTAACTCCTCACTAAGTAGAGAGCGTTCTGAGAAGTTGAGAACCTGTACTAGTATGGACCCAAGTTTGTTTGATGGATAATGGTAAGTTTTGAAATACTTGTAGGTAAGACTATATGGATATTACATGGCATGCCATTTCTGATAGAACGGCCACATAACTCCTCATGGTTTGAGAGAGGCCATGTCACAGTTGGAGGACTCTATGTCATCTAGAAGCCCCAAAAGGTCATGTAGTCAAAGTGGTTTAAGATATTTTAGCTGCAATAATAAAGTGAAGTGATGATTGCACATAATTCAAAGTGAATACAAACTAAATTATTTAAATAATAAATTTAATGGAGAAATTAGAAGTGGGTTAACCTTAAAATCAGGAAAGTGGGCAAAATGACCTATAAGATGCTTCTATGAAGCTACTTGAGAGTATAAGTGGCAAGGCTCTCTTATTTTACATTACACTTGAGAATATTGAATACAGATAGGTGTCTGAGGTAACCAAAGTACATTCCAAGCTGAATTTTAGGAAAGTGAAGAAAAGAAGGCTAAAATACAATGAAGGATAACTTCTTTTGATGACGCTTTCTAAAGTATGTTATTTACAAGCCATCTCACCATTTTTGAAATAAAGTATTTTCAAGAATGATTTAGACTCCTAGAAATTACTGATAAAACATATCCAAGATCTATGGTAAAAAATTGCTTGTGAGTCATCAGGATTTCTGGAGTTACACTGTGGAAAAAAATGTGGGTTTTCGATTAGTCCTAAAACTAGTATAAAACAGTGTTTTGGGTAAAATGTCATAAATTATTCATACAGATCCAAATTCAGTAAGAAACAATGTGTTGCTAGCACAATATTTATTATTCTTTTGTAACATTTTCATATCGCATTCAACAAACATTCTCATATGTAATTCTCTACAAGGTCGCTCTCAGAATAATCCATAATTCAAAGAAGGTGCCATTTTTCTATAAATCATTTTCTCGAGAGGTTCCAAGTAGTGAAACCCGAGGAATTGCATAAAACAAACTAAAGAACATTGTGTGTACTATTTTCAGATCTCTTTATTCATTACAGTACATATAGTTATGATTATTTCAAGTTAGGGTTGTTGACTAATCCCAAACTAGTCATGTGAGACTAAAAGAAGTTTGATGGAAATGCTAGTATCTTGTTGTGAAAGCTATGAAGTTTCTTTGTAGGTATGTGATCATATACACCGTGTCTATTACAAAGTTACAAATCCTATTTGGATGATTAAATTGATGAGGATTTTGGTTAAGGTACATGCTGGGTGCCATGGTTGAGACAAGTAATCGATGAGTTGGCACATTACATGAGGTGCATAGCTGATGATGTTGGTAAGACGTGATGAGTCATATTTGATGAGTAGTTGATACATGATTGGTAACATACTTGGCACACAGTTGGAGTAACTTGTTAGTAGTATTGTTGATACATTGTTTATGGATGATGCAACATTAATTGTATTGGTATATTATTGTAAGCACACACATTGATCCTATGATGATTATGAGTTGTTGTGTTATGGTTGTTTGATGCACATATCGAGAGCTGTCTCTTGGTGATTGATCTTGTGAGTAGATCCATTTTGGTTGATAATATTGATGACATAGGTTTTTGTTAGGCCTGTTTGGACAAAAGCGTTGTTGTGATAGGTTATTTGTACATGTTTGGTGCATGGTTGATGCACCTGTTCATAGTACAGGTTTTATACAGGTTTGGTGCATGGTTGATGCACTTGTTCATGGTACAAGTTTTGTATAGGATGGTGCATGTTTTATGCACTTTTTTATGGTACAGTTTGATTACAGGTTGGTGCATGGTTGATGTGTTTTTTTATGGTACAGGTTGATTACAGATTGAGGTATAGGTTGATGCATGGTTGATGCATGGTTTAGGTTTATTGGTACAGATTTATAGCGGTATATATCATAGTGATAGTGTGACAGTGGTTCCATCATTATACTTCTACTTCATGGTGGTTGGAAAGGGCAAGGACAAGTGGTTGTAGCCACCTTTTGGTTGTAGCCGGAGAACATAGGGAGTTCTAGCCTCATTCTGGTTGTAGCCAGAGAATTGGGGAGTTTGAGTTTCCCTTAGGTTGTAGCTTGAGAAATTAGGGGGTTGGAGCCTCCTTCCAATTGTAGCTGAAAAACAAAGGAAGTTGGTGCTTCCAATGAATGTAATTCTTCAAGACATATAAGAAAAATCATTATGTGATTTTATCCCACTTTGCATTTCCACGTAAAACACTGGTGTACTATGTATGTGTATGATTGTTCATTTGTTCATTGCTTATTTACTCTGCAGTTATTGGATGATAATGCTACATTGATATAACACTTGGATTATATGGTTAAAAAGGATTAAAATTCTCTATTACTAATTCACCCCCCTCTCAGTAATCCAACAATTGGTATCAGAGTCGGTTCCTTCAGGAAACAGTTTAACCACTGGAAGGAGATCATGGATTATTCTTAGAATGGAGTACCAATGTTTAATTATCATAATGGTTTAAGTATGAGATGTGGAGCATAAGGACGAAAGTATTTTTATAGGAACAGGGACATTATATTTGGCTATCATTTGTTACAAGATATAATAGTTCAAAAAGGGAAAAGACCGCAACCAAGAAGGAATTGAGGAAGAATAACAAAATAACAATGGATTTCATCTGGGAAGGATTACCTAATCTGGTAAGAGAAAAGGTTAGTAAATTTTCATCAGCAAAATAACTTTGGGATAAGTTACATGACATATATTCTTCACCCATCATAGATTCAGAAAATTTCAAAGAAGATGCAGATACAAATCAAGAAGAATTACTTTTACCATGTCAAGAAGATTCAGAAGATGAAGAGTACATAATCACCAGAAGTATGTTGTTTTGTTTTAATTGTGAAAAACGTGAACATCTTGAAATAGAATTACATGAAGAAAATGAGACAGAAAAACTAATAGAAAAGGAAGACAATTATGAAGAAGAATTGATTAGTGCTTTAGATGAACTAAGAGAAGAAAACAATTCACTCAAGAAAGAATTGATGAAACAAAAGGAAATTGTTCACATTTTTGAAGAAGCCCAACAGGTCATTAAGAAATTAAGAAATCAGCTAGAAGAAGCTAGAAAGATTGAAGAAAATATTGAATATCAAAAGAAGTGTTTGGAAACCAACATAGCATCATAGAAGGAAGAAGCAGAAATGAGACAGAATATATTGACACGTCATCTTAAGAAAAGAACTAAGAATATAAACCAGCTTGAGGCAGAGTTTGGTCAAGAAGAGAAAGGACTTGAAAAAGAAAAAATCACATTAAAAAATCATCTTGAAGAAGCAAAAACAATAGAAGAAGTCATGAAGTCTCAAATAATGAAGAAAGAAGAAGAGGTTGAGAAGCTTGAAGAAGAAGTTGTCACATTGAGAAGTAAAAACGTCAAGATCAACAAGAACGTTGAAGAGACAGAAACATCCACATCAATTATAGAGAATGAATAGAAGCAATCTAGGTTGCTATAAAATAAGAATGAAGAAAACATAAAGAGTTATGCAGAAGTACTCAAAGGAAGGAATCATGGTCAACCATAATCTAAGAAAACAATTGAAGATACATCTTCAAGAAGACCATTCATGTTCAAGCCACAAAAAATCTTCAATCATGATCATGATCAGTCAAGGAAAAAATTTAGAAGGAACATGCCACAAAGAATATCATTCACTCTCAGGTATGCAAATTTATTTTATGGTAATTGTTTTATTGTACCAAGTTTTGACATAAGGTTGTGGATTGCAGGGATTATAAAAGAAATGTTCATGCAAGAAGTGCCTATGTGGTCGCATGTAACATTGAGTGTTACAAATGTCGTAACTAGGGACACATAGCTAGTGATTGTAGAAGCATGATCGATACTTCCATGAAAGAGAATATTGATATCAAATGTAAGAAAGTATGGATAAGAAAAAAGGAAGAACGGGTGAACAAATACCAGGTATCAGAGATCGAAAGATTGGCAATAAAAAGAGATGAAGGAAATTCTATAGAGAAAAAGAAATATGTCAGATACAGAAAGGTTTGGAAAATAATTGAAAGGAAGGAAGGATACGTAAATAAGGAACAGGTTCAAGAGATTGTACTTTCAGGCATTGTAGTTAAATATGAATCCACAGATAGAAATAAATAATTCAAATCTCAGAGAGATAATGAATCTACCAATGAAGATGATGATGAATGCACGTTAGAGAAGGAATTGTTATGAGCCATCCGGCTTAGAGACTCCCAAGTAATATGAATATTAGACATGGGGAGTCTATGCGATAGTTGTGACAGACCAAAGAACCATCTTTAGAGAAGCTTGCAGAGTTTGAGAAGACAGATTCAGAGAAATCAGTTAGCAAAAGTACAGTTTGATAGATTAATCAAGACTTCATGATAGTATAGTGATAAATGGGTTAACATTATGGAAAGTTGCGGAAGTAGAGTCTTGGACATTATGGACATAGATGGATTCATAAGAACACTTAGCAGGTTTGGACATATATATGATAATGGACGAGAGAATGGATTCATAGATTGGTTCAGAGAGTGGTTTAGAGACAAAGGAACATTATTATAATGGATGATAATTACACAGTAAATGGCTCGAACAATGCTAATGGATTCCAAATTGACAGATATTTTTTGGACACATGCAGTCCATACATCAGTTCACATTCAAAATAGATTAATGCTCAGAAACAACAATGACAAAACCCCTATGAATTATGGAAAGGAAGCGCAGACAACAACCTCTACATCAAGGTAACTCAAGGTAATATTTTATTAATTGAAATTTATGTTCATGATATTGTTTTGGAAGTACTAATGACAGGTTAAGCCAGAAATTTGAAAAGGATATGCAAAATGAATTTGAAATGTCATTACTTGGATAACTATCCTTCTTTTTTGGTCTTCAAATATGTCAAAGAAACCAAGGAATTTTTATTTCTCAAACTAAGTATATCAGAGAAATGTTAAAGAGGTTCGGAATGGAATATTGCAAACCAACTACCAACCCTATGCAAACTAGTTGCAAGTTGAGAAAAAATGATGATTCAAATTCTACAGACCAGAGGAAATACAGGTCAATGATTGGTATCTTAATATATGTGACAACATCTAGACCAGATGTAATCTAGGCAGTTGGATAGGGGGCACGATTTCAAGCAGTACCAAAGGAATCACGTGTATTAGCAGTGGAGAGGATTTTTAGATATCTTAAAGGAACATAAGAGTTTGGATTATGGTATCCAAAAGGAAAGGATCTATCACTTATTGCCTACATATATGAATATTGGGCATGTTGTATTGATGACCGATGAAGCACCAGTGGAGCAATGTTCTACTTGGGTGAGTGTTTAGTATCATGGCTAAGAAAGAAACAATCATCAATATCTCTATCTACAGCAGAGGCAGAGTATATTGCAGTAGCAACATGTTGTACACAGGTTCTATGGATGAAACAAACTCTCACAGATATACAGATTGAGTATGATGAGCCCATTCCAATCTATTGTGATAATACAAGCACCATCAGTATCTCAAAGAACCTGGTGATGCACTCTAAGTCGAAGCACATTCCAATCAAGTATCACTTTCTATGGGAACATGATGCAGAGAAGAAAATCAGATTTGAATATGTGGGAACAAAACAACAAGTGGCATGCATCTTTACAAAACTGCTTCCATGGGAAGCCCTTGAGTGTCTTTGCCAGAGACTAGGAGTAATTTCTACTCCAAAATGAATGCTTTTGAATTCTTATACTATATGTCTTAGATGTACATGAGGAAGCACCATAAATATGACAAAGGGGGAGAGATTTATCATATGCAAAGGTAAATGCTTGGAGAGAGATCATAGAGGCATGTTTCCAAGGGGAGTGATTGTCAGAAGGGAAGAATGAGCAATATGACTTCAGAGTGATACCCTTTGTCAAAGGGGGAGATATTATTCATATGAAGGGAAATAGATTAATCAAAGGATTATAAACACAAAGAAAAATCAAATGCAAATAGACAGGGGGAGCAGCCCCAAGGAGAGTTCAGTTAGGGGGAGAATCCCCAAAGGGAGATACCATTTTCCATTGATGTCAAAGGGGGAGAGATAGAAACATTGATGAAGAGTATAAGCATGAATGTTATCATGACTAAGTGTTGTCATCAATGTTGGTGTTTCCATCAATGACAAAGGGGGAGATTGTCAGACAATTGGATTATGTTGATGGATAGTTGGTATGTATTGTTGGTTGTCATTGATGTCAACTATTGGAGAGTGATATTGTATATTGATGTCAACTCTTAGTGATTGATGTCAACCCTTGGAGAAAGTCCGATAGTGAATTCTGGTAGCACAAAGTGTTTGGGTAATGGATCCAAGTTTGTTTCATGTATAATGGTATGAGTTTTAATATAATTTATGGTAAGACTATTCTATATGGATAGTACATGTCATTCCATTTCCGGTGGTATGTGTAACGTCACATAACTCCTCACGGTTAAAGAGTTATGGCCATGAGAAATTGGAGAACCCAGGTTTGGGTAATGTACCCAAGTTTATTTGATGGATAATGGTATGAGTTTTGATATATTTGCAAGTTATAGTATTCTAGATGGATATTACATGTCATGTCATTTCTAGTGTTATGTGGAGCTTCATATAACTCCTCACGGTTTGCGATTTATGGCCTTAGGAAGTTGGAGGACCCTCATATGTCATCTAGAAGCCCCAAAAGGTCAAAGTAGTCAAAGTGGTTTAAGAGATTTTAGAAGGTAA
>SNQJ01S0122127.1:0-10619 GCA_010110895.2 Picea sitchensis | reverse complement strand
GTTACATCATCCATAAACCATGTGTCAACAATACTACTAACAAGTGCCTCCAACCATGTACCAAGTATGTACCAATCATGTATCAACTACTCATCAAATATGACTCATCACGATGTACCAACATCATCAACTATACACCTCATGTATGTGCCAACTCATCAATTACTTGTCTCAATCATGTACCCAATATGTACCTTAACCAAAATCCCTCATCAATTTAATCATCCAAATAGGATTTGTAACTTTGTAATAGACCTGGTGTATATGATCACATACCTACAAAACTTCCTTAACTTTCACAACAAGATACTAGCATTTCCATCAAACTTCTTTTAGTCTCACATGACTAGTTTGGGATTAGTCAACAACCCTAACTTGAAATAATCATAACTATGTACCTGTAATGAATAAAGATCTGAAAATAGTACACAATGTTCTTTAGTTTGTTTTATGCAATTCCTCCAGGTTTCACTACTTGGAACCTCTCAGAAAATGATTTATAGAAAAAATGACACACCTTGCTGAATTATGGATTATTCTAGAGAGCGACCTTGTAGAGCATGCCCCGCACAGAATGTTTGTTGAATCGATATGAAAATGTTACAAAGAATAATAAATATTGTACTCTAACCAACACATGTTTTCTTACTGAATTTGGATCTGTTATGAATAATTTATGACATTTTTACCCAAAACACCTGTTTTATACTAGTTTTAGGACTAGCCACAAACCCTATTTTCCACGAAGTGTAACTCCAAAAATACAATGACTCACAAGCTTAATTTTTTACCATAGATACTTGGATCTGTTTACTCAATGGCCTATCAATTTCACAGTCTAAATCATTCTTGAAAATACTTTATTTCAAAAATGGTGAGATGGCCTGTAAATAACATACCTTAGAAAGCATCATCAAAAGAATTTATTCTCCCTTGAATTCCAGCCTTCTTTTCTTCACTTTCCCTCTGAAATTCAGCTTAGATATACTTTGGTTACCTCAATAACCTATATATATTCAATATTCTCAAGTGTAATGTAAAATTAGAGAGCATTGCCACTTATTTATACTCTCCAAGTAGCTTCCTTAGAAGCATCTTCTAGGTCACTTTGCCCACTTTCCTGATTTTAAGGTTAACCCACTTCTAATTTCTCCATTAAATTTATTATTTAAATAATTTAGTTTGTATTCACTTTGAATTATATTACAATCATCACTTCACTTTATTATTTACCTTCTAAAATATCTTAAACCACTTTGACTACCTTGACCTTTTGGGGCTTCTAGATGACATATGAGAGTCCTCCAACTTCATAAGGCCATAACTCTCAAACCATGAGGAGTTATGTGACGTTCCACATACCACCAGAAATGGCATGCCATGTAATATCCATATAGAATAGTCTTACCTACAAATATTTCAAAACTTGTACCATTATCCATCAAACAAACTTGGGTCCATTACCCAAACCTGAGTTCTCCAACTTCTCATGGGCATAACTCTCTAACCGTGAGGAGTTATGTGACGTTGCACATACCAATGGAAATGGAATGAAAAGAACTATCCATATAGAATAGTGTTACCTTAAAATATATTAAAACGCATACCATTATACATGAAACAACCTTAGGTCCATTAACCAAACCTTTGTGCTACCGGAATTCACTACCGGAATTTCTCCAAGGGTTGACATCAATCACTAAGGGTTGAAATCAATCTAAAATATCACTCTCCAATATTTGACATCAATGATAACCAAAAATCCATACCAACTATCCATCAACCTAAGCCAACTGTCTGACATGCGTATGATTGTCCATTTGTTCATTGCTTATTTACTCTGCAATTATTGGATGATAATGCTACATTGATATAACACTTGGATTATATGGTTAAAAAATATTAAATTTCTCTATTACTAATTCATCCCCCCTCTCAGTAATCCAACAATTGGTATCAAAGCAGGTTCCTTCAAAAATCAGTTTAACCACTGAAAGGTAGATCATGGAGAGAAACAACTTGTATAAAAATGGAATACCACAGTTTGATGGATAAAAATATGCATTTTGGAGCATAAGGATGAAGACATATATACAGGCACATGGATTTGAAATTTGGCAATCAATTGTATATGGATACATAGTACCAACAGTTTTTCCAACAAATGACAAAGTAATGAAACTCGGTCAGATTAATTCCAAAGCCACAAATGCACTTCTGAATGGTCTTGGTGAAACGGTATTCACGAAAGTTTCACATTGTAAATCTGCTAAAGATATTTGGGACAAACTTCAAAATATTTATGAAGAAGATTCAAAAGTCAAAGCAGCAAAGCTTGAAACCTACAGAGGTCATTTCAAGCAACTAAAGATGAAGGAAGATGAGAATATTTCAGCTTACTTCTTATGAGTCAATGAAACAGTAAATGCAATCATGGGATTGGGATAAGAAATTCAAGAATCTGTAATTGTTCAAAAGGTACTAAGTTCTCTTCCTATGAGATTTGATCTTAAGATATCAACACTAGAAGAAAGAGCATATCTAAAATCAATAAGAATGGACGAACTACATGGAATCTTCACAACATATGAAATGATAACTGAACAGGAAAATCCAAATGTAAAAGAAGCAGCCTTCAAAGCATCCAAAAAATCAAAGAAAAAGGGAAAGAAACAAGAAAAAGAACATAGCAACAATAGTGAAGTCTCAGAATATGATAAATAAGTGGCCAACTTTGTCAAAAGACCGAACAAGGGAACCGATAGCAGGTATCAAGGTAAGCTTCATTTAATTTGTTTTAATTGTGATGGTATTGGTCATTTTGCTAAAAAATGTCCTCAAAAGAAAAAGAGAAATGATAAAGGTTACTCAAAAAACAAACAAACATATAAAGGCAAAAGAACCACAAAGAAAGTTTTCAAGAAAAGATTATGCACCAAATAAGACATCTCATCATTAGATGAATATGAAGTCAGTGACAGTGAGACATAAAGATTTATATTCATGGAAGTAGAAGACTCTGATAAAGAAGACTCTAAAGAAGAATATGAATAAATCGAAGAAGAAATTGAAGAGGCAGAAGTTGACTATCGAGAGGAATTGTTGAGTTCCATAGAAGTTATCAGAAGAGAAAAGAGGAAAAACAAGAAGCTACAAGCGGAACTAGAAAAGAAAGAAGACACTTAGGAGTTAGAACAAATGATCACAAATTTGAAGGTTCAAATTGAAGAAGATAAAATAATTGAAGAAACACTCAAAGAAAAACTATAAGGAAGAGACAAGATCATTGGAAATTTGGAAGCAAAGATTGTCACATTAAGAAAGGATCTTCAAAATAAAAATATGCGGAACAACTCAAAAGTTTTGAATGACATTATCAGTAGTCAACGGCCTAATCATGACAAGTCCAGACTTGGATACGATTAGACAGAAAATGCATCAAGCTCCAAAACAACATAACAAGAAACATATCCAAAACGTTATGCAGAAACAATCAAAGGGATAGGAAGGGCTACAAAGAAAATTATAGGGACACTCCTCCACCGAGAAGATTCAGATTTTAGAATCAACGACTGACAGAAACTGATAGGTCTCATGAATAAAAAGGATTCATAAGAGCACCTCCTTTGAGAATATATTAAAATCCCAGGTATCAAACAATATTTTTTGGTTTATGTTATGCATGTAATAATTTTGGACATAAATCTATGAATTGCAGAGCTAACAACAGGAACATAAACAACTTTGAAAGTCATACAAAAAAAGGTTATCCAAGAAGGCCTAGTGAAACAAAAAGAAGAAGTTACAACATGTTTGAATCATTAAGCACTGAAGTGGAATGCTAAAAGTGTAACAACTTTGGACACATGGCCAAATATTGTAGAATGACAATCCCTCCTATATAAACACAACAGAACAACACCAATCACAGACAAGAACCTCAGAAAAGGACATGGATAAGAACACAGAATTAGTACAACAATGAAGAATGCACACTTTCTCTACAAGATAAGAAGAAGAAACGTGGTTGGTATGTCGATAATGGTTGTTCAAAACACATGACAGGTGATAGAGATGGGTTTTTTACATTAATAAAGGAAAGAGATGGATCGGTCTCCTTCGAAAATGATGATTCATCTAAAATCATTGGAAAAGGCATAGTCAGAATTGGGAACAAGAATACAAAAGAAAAAAATGTTCTACTAGCAGAAGATATGAAACATAATCTTCTAAGTGATTCAAATGTGTGACCAAGGTCATAAAGTTACTTTTGATTCAAAAAAGTACCAGATAAGAAAAGAAGGTTCAAAAAAATTGATTTCTACAGCTGCGAGAACTTCAAGAAACATATATGTGTTAAGTGAAATTGAAAATGAAAAGTGTTGTCTAGAAAAGGAAGATGAAAGTTGGCTATGGAACAAAATAATGGGTCACATACATTTTGATAACCTTGTAAAAGTCAGAAAAAGAGAATCATTCAGAGAAATTCCCAAGATCACGAAACCAACCAACACTTTATGCAAGCATTGTCAACAAGGAAAACAAACAAATACCAGGTTCAAATCAAAGGAATATTCAACAACAAGACCACTAGAAATTGTGCATTCTGATCTAGTTGGACCAACTACAACAAAGGGTTTAAAAGGTGAGAAATACTTTATGTTATTAGTTGATGTTTATACAAGAATGATTGCAGTTCGCTTTCTCAAGAATAAGTCAAAAGCTTTTGAAAAATTCAAGATCAACAAGGAAATGGTTGAAAATGAAATGGATTCAAAAATCAAATGCTTGAGATCTGATAATGGAGGAGATTTCACTTCAAAGGAATTTATGGACTACTGCAGAAGTCATGGAATAAAAAAGAAATTCTTCGTTGCTAGGACACCTCGATAGAATGGAGTTGTTGAAAGAAAGAACAAAACAATACAGGAAATGGCCCGAACAGTTCTAATGGATTCCAAACGGACAGATATGTTTTGGACATAGAAAGTGCATACAACAGTTCACATTCAAAATAGAGTAATGCTAAAAAAAAACACTGAAAAAGCACCCTACGAGCTCTGGAAAGGAAGAAAAAGCAGTGCTTGTTTGTTACTCAAGTACAAGGAAAACATACAAGTGTTACAACCTGAGATCGAACAAAGTTGTGGAAAACATCAACATAACAATTGATGAAATAGGTAGATAAGAATTAAAGGAAGAAGAAAATGAATCAATGGAACAACTTTACGAAGAAGAAATAGAAGATGAAAATGATGTAGAAGGGGAAGATGAAGAGGATCTGACAGAAGAAGAAGAGAAAGTTCAACAAGTGCCTCCAAAGACACCTAGCAAACGAGTACAAAAGAATAATCCTTTAGATCATATTATCGAAAACAAAGATGCATGAGTTGAGACTAGAAGAAGAATCCATTCACTTGAACAAACACACCTAGCACTCCCATCTATGATTGAATTGATCTATTTTGAAGAGGCCTAGAAGGATGAATTTTGGAATAAGGCCATGGATAAAGAATTGGATCAAATAGAGAAAAATGACACATGGGAATTGGTTCCAAGACCAAATTATAAGAATGTGATTAGCACAAAGTGAGTATACAGGAATAAATTGAATGAATATGGACATGTTACAAGGAAAAAATCGAGACTGGTATGTAAAGGATATGCATAGGTTGAAGGAATCGACTTTGAAGAGACATTTTCCCCAGTTGCAAGAACAGAAGAAATCCGATTTCTTTTATCTTATGCATGCTCAAAAAATATTAAAGTTTATCAGATGGACGTAAAATCAACTTTTCTAAATGGAGAACTTGAATAATAAGTCTTCATTGAACAACCAGAAGGATTTCAGTTGTCAAAGAACACAGATTATGTGTGTAAATTAAAGAAGGCCTTGTATGGTCTAAAACAACCTCCTAGAGCATGATACTCTAGACTGGATAAATATATACAACAAGCAAGGTTCAGAAAAGGAAGTGAAGACAACAACCTCTACATCAAGGTAAGTCAAGATAGTATTTTATTAATTGAAGTTTATGTTGATGATATTATTTTTGGTAGTGATGATGACATGTTAAGCTAGAAATTTGCAAAGGATATGCATAATGAATTTGAAATGTCATTACTTGGAGAACTATACTTCTTTATGGGACTTCAGATACGTCAAAGAATCAAAGGAATTTTTATTTCTAAAACCAAGTATATTAGAGGAATGCTAAAGAGGTCCAGAATGGAAAATTGCAAACCAGTTATCACTCCCATGCAAACCAGTTGCAAGTTGAGCAAAGATGATGATTCAAAGTCTACAGATCAGAGGCAATATAGATCAATGATTGGTATCCTACTATATGTGACATCATCTAGACCAGATGTAATTCATGCAGTTGGAAATGTGGCATGATTTCAAGCAGCACCAAAGGAATCACATGTATTAACAATGAAGAGGATTTTCAGATATCTCAAAGGAACATAAGAGTTTGGATTATGATATCCAAAAGGAAAGGATCTATCACTTATTTCCTACACATATGAAGATTGGGAAGGTTGTATTGATTACCAACGAAGCACCAGTGGAGCAACATTCTACTAGGATGAATGTTTAGTATCATGGCTAAGCAAGAAAAAATCATCAGTATGTTTATCTACAACCAAGGCATAGTATATTGCAGCAACAACATGTTGTACATAGTTTCTTTGGATGAAATAAACTCTGATTGATATACAGGTTGAGTATGATGAGCCCATTCCAATCTATTGTGATAATACAAGCGTCATCAATATCTCAAAGAACTCGGTGATGCACCCCAAGACAAAAAACATTCCAATCAAGTATCACTCTCTACGGGAATAGGTTGCAGAAAAGAATATCAGAGTTGAGTATGCGGGAACAAAAGAACAAGTGGTAGACATATTTACAAAACCACTTCCATGGGAAGCCTTTGAGTATCTTCGCCAGAGACTTGGAGTTATTTATACTCCAAAATGAATGCGTATCTTATATGTCTTATATGTATACAAGGAAACACCATAAAGAGGACAACTTAGTTAGGGGGAGCAACCACGGATGGAAAAATACCTTTGCCATTGATGACAAAGGGGGAGAGATTTATTAGATGCAGAGGAAAAAGGCATGGTTCTAGGGGGAGCATGAGCGATACAACTTCAATATTTCATGACATGATTTTAGTATTGCATCAGAGTGTTTCCATCAATGCCAAAGGGGGATATTGTTGATTAAGGTTGGTTTCATTGATGTCAACCCTTGAAGGAAGTTGGAGAACCCAAGTTTGGGTAATGGACCCAAGTTTGTTTGATGGATAACAGTATGAATTTTGATATATTTGTAGGTAATACTATTCTATATGGATAGTACATGTCATGACATCTCCAGTGGTATGTGGAACGTCACATAAGTTCTCACGGTTAGAGAGTTATGTCCATGTGAAGTTGGAGAACCCTCATGAGTCATCTAGAAGCTCCAAAAGGTCAAAGTAGTCAAAATGGTTTAAGAGATTTTTAGAAGGTAAATAATAAAGTAAAGTAATGAGTGTACTATAATTCAAAGTGAATGCAAAAGAAATTATTTAAATAATAAATTTAATGTATAAATTACTAAGTTGACAAGTGGTTAGAAGTGGGTTAGCCCTAAAAAGAGGAAAGTGGTTTAAGATGATTAGAAGGTAACCCCTTGAGGTAAAGTGAAGTGATGAGTGTAATTTAAGTCAAAATGGATACAAAATAAATTATTTAAATAATAAAGTTAATGGATAAATTACTAATTCGACAAGTGGTTAGAAGTTGGTTAACCCTAAAATAAGGAAAGTGGGTTAAGATGGTTAAAAGGTAATCCCTTGAGGAAGCTACATGAAAGTATAAATAAGAGCCAAGGCTCTCTCATTTTAAAATCACACTTGAGAATATTGAATATATATAGGTGACTTAGGTAACCAAAGGATATCTAAGCCGAATTTTAGAGAGAAGGTGACGTAAAGAAGGCCGAAATTCAAGGGAGGATAAATTCTTTTGATGATTCTTTCTAAGGTATGTTATTTACAGGTCATCTCACCATTTTCGCAATAACGTTTTTTCTAGAATGACTCAGAATGCAAAATTGATAGGCCATTAAGAAAACATATCCAAGTAGTTGTGGTACTAATTTTAGCTTCTGGGTCGTTGTAGGTTTGGAGTTACACTAAGTGGAAAATAGGGTTTGTGGCTAGTCTTGAAACTAGTCTAAAACATGTGTTTCAGGTAAAAACGTCATAACTTCTTCATAATAGATCCAAATTAAGTAAGAAAAAATGTCTTGGTTAGAGTACATTCTGTAGTATTCTATGTAATATTTTCAGAACCATACAACAAATATTCTGTGCGGAGTACGCTCTACAAGTTCGCTCTCTAGAATAAGACATAATTCAACAAGGTATGTCAATTTTGCTATAACTCCTTTTCTGAGAGGTTCCAAGTAGTGACACCTAGAGGAATTGTATAAAACACACTAAATAAAATAATGTATTTTTTTCAGATCTTTATTCATTATAAGTACATAGTTATGATTATTTCAAGTTAGGGTTGTTGACTAATCCAAAACTAGTCATGTGAGAATAAAGAAAAGTTTGATGAAAATGGTAGTCTCTTGTTGTTAAAGTTAAGAAAGTTTTGCAAGTATGTGATCATATACACCAGGTCTATTACAGAGTTACAAATCAGATTTGGATTATGAAATTGATGAGGGATTTTGGTTGAGGTACATGTTGGGTACATGGTTGAGATTAGTATAATTAGCCAATGAGGATTAGCCCAATAGGATGTCCTAGCGTTCCCTCCAAACTTGGCTTGTAGATTAGTATAATTGCTATAACCCTAAATTGCCTCCCTCTCCCTCCAGTAAACATACATCCTGCAATTGACAAGTTCAGGGGGATTAGCCGTTGCATTCTTTAATTTTTTCTTATCTTAGCGGTAACACATCGGTTGTAATGCACTCAGTCGCATGTGCACCCATACAGTATTTCCTCTGCACACGTTCACACGCGGGTTGTCTTAAGACTGCCTGCGTGTACGTAGGGCCGACCTTTTTAAAGGTCRACGCCCCCTCAAAAAACAAAAAGAAATTCTCAAATGTAGTATTGAAATGCAAGGGGGGTTAGTATGTACTTACTTGGTCCAAGCGGAAGTTTGTTTCGTCCACTGAAGCTCCCGAAATCAATTCTTTTCACAAAGGGGTATTTTTGGCTTTTAGTCAATTTTTCAATTTGCAATAGTGACAATGAGCTTCCAGCTTCTATTTATAGACTTTTTGGCCACTTTTTGTCATTTTTTGGACCCTGGTGTCATTTTTTTCTAAATTAAACATCATTTAGTATGGTTCAAGATTTTTCTATGGATTGTTACGATAAGTGTTACTTTGGGTATTGGTAATTGTTTTGGAGATTTGGGTCATTTTAAAGGTCCTTTGGTAAAAAGTCATTTTTCCAACTTGTTGCATTTAAGTTATGATTCCACCTCTACTTTCTGCATCTTGATGTCTTTATCACTACGCCATAGGATCGATCCCACCGATTTAAAACACAGAACCATCATTGTTGCTTTAGAAGTGTTGTATTTTAGTGGTAGAGCCTACCTTAACATGGATGCCCTAGGTAGATCCTGGTTGCATTTTGGTGTCCATGCCGTCACTAATGACTATAGGCTCAGGAGTCCTTATTAGTTTATCCTGATTAGGAGTTTGAGCCTCATTTTCATGATGCATTATCACTCTTGACCTTACCCTCGGGACTCCCAGAACATAACGGGTCTTCTTTTAAGCCCTTTTCAGACCCTCTAAAAATTAAAAGATTGTCGAGCGATCTTGTTGACCTTTACGCTCGCTAAAATGAAATTTGAAGACACATCTATCCGATGGTAGTTTACCCCTTTTTTGGTCTGTATGGTCAACTGTATGAACAAAGGTATACTCTAGAAGCTTCGGTTCCCTAGAAGAGTATTCTAGGTATGATTTTAACCCTTTTTCGGGCTCGAGGGACTAAATTTATGAAAAAGGAACCCCCACGGAGTCCATAGTTAATCTCTTTTCAGACTCCCTAAAATTGAAAATATCGTCAAGTGACCTTATTCTTTCACACTCGTTAAAATGGTCCAAAAGAACATTCCCGACGGAGTCCATAGTAAAGATTTTTTCAGACTCCTTAAAAATGAAAAAATTACCGAGTGATCTTGTATTTATCACACTTGTTAAAATGGTTTTGAATAAACATCTAGTTGATGTTATTTTACCCCTTTTTTGAACCAACTAAACTATCTTCGAAAAAGGCACCCCCGTGGAGTCTCCTTCTACATTTTTTCAAACTCTCTAAATATGAAAAACTGCCAAGCTTACCTTCTCTGGGCTCGTTAAATTTACATTGAAGGATGTTACCATTGTGTGTCTTATTAATCGCGTTTTCATACTTGCATCTTTGGCCTAATGTCGTCTCCATGTTGCTCTCATCTGAACCATCTGAAGCATGCCTTATACGCAAGCCCTGTAGCACTTTGCCTCTACGTCTTGACACCTGTGGCCCATGGAGGATTTTTCTCGAGTGTCCTTCTCCTGCATATGTCCATTTTGTTGGCAAATT
>SNQJ01S0122124.1:0-26930 GCA_010110895.2 Picea sitchensis | reverse complement strand
CATAACTCATACCGTTACCCATCAAACAAACTTGGGTCCATTACCCAAACCTGGGGTCTCCAACTTCTCATGGCCATAACTCTCTAACCATGAGGAATTATGCAACGTTCCACATACCACCAGAAATGAAATGACAAGAACTATCCAGCTAGGATATTTTCCTTGAAAAATTCACTTTCCTTCATCTCATTATTCCACAATTAAGCATGGGTTCTCTTACTCCACAAAACATCTTCCTGTGAGGGCTTTGACCATAAGGGGACCACTTTGGAGTTCATTCATATTTACTTCTTATCAACCATGAAAAAACAATAATGAGTCATATTTACATCAAACAATATTGGGTCCATTACCTAAACCTTTATGCTACGAGTCTTTCCTCAAGGGTTGACATCAATGAGAACCAACCTTAATCAATAGTCTTAGAGCACAAGAAGCAAGAATTAAAAGATTTCATGACTAGGATGATCACACATTTTATTTAAGAACAAGAGAATAGGTCAAAGTTATCCAGAACCAAAAACTTGGATGTCAAAGTTGAAAGGACATACGAGGACTTGAGACACCTATCTGTAGAGGAGAGTAGAGCACCTACACTAGACAGAGAAGAAGTATTTCCCTTGAACCCTAGTAAAGACCATCAATAGAGTGAAGTTACTATGCCCAAAGAAGATCAGAATCAAAATGGAAAGAGGAATATCGAGAAGAATATCACGGGGAAGAAGGCTAGAAAGTTCAATAAAAAGAAAGAAAAGATAGAAAAGTTACAGAAAGTTCCAGAAGGAACTGCGCAGAAGGAAGGATTACAAAATTTGAACTTCATCGAGATACCAGTACAACACAACATGGAACTTCACCATGGAGAAGCAATATGACCATTGGAGGCATTATAATTGTTAGCCCGATGACCCGAATGGTTAGAACAATAGTTATGGCCAGAAAGCTCACCATTAGACCATTGGGACCACACCGTAATGGACAAAATTGCATTAATGAAGGCTTCTTGCTCGTTGGAAAGATCTGTTACCTAGTTGTCTACTTATTCCATCGATCCTTGCACCAAGAACACTTTTTCCACCCATGATTATATAATCTCAAAGATTAGTTGATTTTGCATAGTGATCATCGAGTTATCACCATCCATCCTATTGCATTGAGTATTTTCTCTCCAACCCGAGGTAGTCAGCCACGAGCATGTATGTGTGAAGCACTTAGTGCAATAAAAGAGTATGTGAAGTAGATACTCATCAACCTCATGAATGAAAAGGTAATTTTTTTGGTAGTATAAGCTTCATCGACGAGAGGAGTGCAAGCCTCCCCATCGACTGCTCACAGATCTGGACCATCCCGAGCTGCAGCTAAGAAAAGAACCAAGCATAGAGATGACTTTTTGAATGCAAAATTATTACCATCCATCTTACCCAAGTACATCCCACCCATGTCCAATGTAGTGAGTCACGACAGTGTCCCGAGGGACTTCGACTACACTTTCATCACTTCTTATCTCCCGAAGGGGATACACGCAGTCAGACCACATCTAAAGAAGATTCCAACCTTGAATATTAGCGACTATAACCTGGGAGACCATAAGAGCTATGGCATGCTCGTACCTCACAAATATCTGACCAAGCTAAAGGGAAAGAAGACGAAGATCATCCCTCAGCCATGCACCATGAACCTCTCGCAGTCCACCCTTTTGAATGTAATGAAGATTCCACATTTTGGAAGGCACCAAGAGGTTAATGCCTGCATTAATATCCTACTGTAATGCTTCCACAGTGGCTATATATTGTTGGACAGACGTATCACTGTCGATCTGGTGCTTATCCATAGGATCACTGGACTGAGCATGTAGGGACCAGAACCACTAGACTTCTACCCAGGAAAATATGCAAACTCCGCCTTGGAACAGATGATTAAAGAAACATATGACGATGTTGATAAGGGGATGTGAGGCTACAAGGTATCCTCCATGAAGAATGGCGCAATGTTCCTAGCATGCCAATTAATTGTAGGAAAGCTAGTAAGAAAGAACAGACCCATGGAGGTTACAATTTTTGTCATTGACCTCACTGGGAAATGCGTGGAAGGCCTACAGATGAACCAGGCGATGTACCTAGTTAACCAACTTGAAATGGATTGTCGCAAAGCTCAGGATTAGGGATATGAGTTTCACTTCAGTTGGCTCCTGATCCTCATTGCGTTTACTTCTTGGGAGATGTCGGAATATGTGACCTTCCCTTAGATCGATCCATTCGATTCGCTTGCTACGAAGTTCACCATCCTCTGGTATTCAAGCGATATGGGATAGAAGTGGCATTCAAACGTAGTATTTCATATGTACTACCTGCATCTTAGGAGGGCTATTGATTCCTTCCCTCGTATGATGTCGAATACCCTGGATAGGTTCAAGCCTCTTATGAAATTATGCACAGACAGGAATTTTATTTATATTACTGTGCATGTCGATGAAAGCAAAGAAGAACTTTAGTGATACTACAATATCACTGCAGAGAACCTGGAAGAAATCATTAAAGAATGGCCTACATAACTCCTTATCCCTACTGACCGCACAGAGTTGGCTGACCCAGACCTCATTGGAAACTCGATGGTTACTTGCGAAGAGTACGATGCCCCAAGAAGTAGAAGGAAAAAAAATAAGCAATATATACAAGAAGTACAAAACACATCAGAAGAGACCGCATCTGAGTCACCTGGTGGAGGAGGTGATGATGAAGTGAACAAAGAGGAAAAAGAACAAGAAGAAGATAAGCAAGGTGAAGTAACACTGCCATACAACCTCCCTGATGACACCAATCCATCTAAGAAAAGGAAGTTCTCCCTCATGAAACCTTCATCGTAGAAGAAGTCCAAATCCAATAAACCAAAGATGCAGAATGTACTCACGATCGACAACTTTGACTTAATTATTTCAGCTATAGGAGATGACTCAGAAGAGATTCTGCAAAGAAACAAAGAAAAACAAGAATACATGTACGATAGAATTGATGCAGAACTAAGAGATGTACAACAAGCCCTCTATTCGAGTCGCGCAATGTCCAATGCACCCCCGCCCTCAGAAGAACCAGAGTTGGGAGATGATCCTACTCAACTCCACAGACTGGTTGATGTGACTAAAGCCCGCCTTCATTGAGCACAATCTAAGAAATACTAGGCCACAACAGCTCTGAAACAAGCATAGGAGGAAGTTATAGAGCAACACAGGATTGTGCAATAGGAGAAGGACGATATTCAAGTGAATTTTGAAGAAGAGAGAGTGCAGATCCAATAGGAGAAAGAAAAGTTGCTCGCGGAGCAGGTTGAAGTAAAATAAGCAGTCAACAGATCAGTTCACTCTATGACGGACTTGGAGAAGAAGGAGGAAGAACCAGTAGAACACCAAGTAGTGCAGCTTGCAAAAATCATCCAGTAGCTTCAGCAGAGAATCACAGATCTAGAACTAAGAACAATGCCCAGTACTTCGTAGGATGTGCGAGATCAAAGAGAANGAGGCACAGTCGAAATAATCAAGGGCCTCATCATGGAATGTAAACAACCGAGTGATCGCAGTGCCCAAACTTATGAGAAACTCACTGAGGATCCTGAACTGAAGGCACTGGAGTCACAACTCTAGGAGGTGAAGCAACAAGAAGAAACAGTAGAGGTGCAGTTGAATCCCTTGTCAGCCATTGAGAGGATGAAGCGATCCCAAGAACAACGCACTACCCAGCAGTAGGTCCACACCATTCAAAGTAGATTCATGGAAGTAACTTAGAGGTTCCAACCAATACAGGACGAGGCTTACCAACTATTCTCATAGATCAAAGGCCGAGGAGAAGAACTGGAGAAATTCGTTACTACAATTGAACAATGCTTAGAGGGACCTGTCAAGGAAGTAGTAATCCAAGAGTTCGTTGAGAAGGAGGTCGTGGCATAGCAATAGGTCTAAGCTGCTCGAGCCAAGCTCAAGGATTTTTAGGTAGAGCTACCCAGATCAGAGTGACTTGGGATGAGTCATAGGTGAGTGTTGGGGGCTTGTTGACCCTTAACCAAGTTTTGAGGACTTTTGGTCATTTTTTATCATTTTGGGACTTCGACAGACTGTCGAAGACAGAGTGCAATTCGAAGTGGAGATCGCGGGATATCAGCCCCGTTTTAGGGATTTTTGGGTTTTGGGATTATGTAATTGGTATAGGGATGTCGGCCCATGGGTTTACCCATGCTTAGGCCTATTCTGTAATGAATAAACAGAAGTCTAGGTGATGTAAGAAGTAGTGAGTAGTGACTAGTGAGTGTGAGCCATTGTTGCTAAGTACAAAAGTAGATATGTGTGATTTGGATTTGTGTGCATTGTGCGATACTTACAAGGATAAGTGAACGCGACTGTAAAAGACTGTGTAAGGTTATGTGCCTAGATCTACTCGGGGAAGGAGGATCAGGCGAGGTGCGTAGATCTCCTATCCTCTGTGGAGTTGATTTGGAGGCTTTGTGCATGTAAGAATATTGAAAGAAACTAATAAATAAGACAAAGTGTCAGTGGACGTGTCCCCAGGGAGGGGTGAACCATGTATATCCTATGTTATGAATGATTTTTTCTTTATGATTTATCTCTTGTTTGTGTTATTCAATGCTTAGTGCGTTTTTAGATGATAGATGAATCTGATATGATAGCTTATTGTTGAATAATGTGAACGAATGCTAGATATGATCTCTATTGGTATGCTTAGTGCTTAAATCTATTAGATTTGTGTGAATGTTGCACTGATCTTTTGTTAGGGTTTAGTCGCATTGTGAACTAAGGATGAGTATTAGCGAACTGTAATTACTAAGTGCTATGTTAAGGTGTTACAATCATAGATCTGTGTCCCAACTAAGGTTGAATACATATGAGTCCTGCAACCACCCCTGCCTCTGCCTCGGGTGAGACGTCATCTGCTTCGCAGGTGTTGTCGAAAGGGACAATAGTTAGGGTTTTTTTGGTGCGTTGTTGTAGCATTGAACCCTAGGTCTGCCCTTGTGCCACCACAACTCGATCCAAAAAAATTAAAGGTAATACTAAATTTTCCAACTCCAAATTCACAGTAGTAGGTACGATGAATTTAAGAATACCACAATAGATAGCGACATACAAAGCAACTCATGTCACATCACAACTTGTCAGAGACCTGATGGACAACTACAATATCAAGAATAGAGTACAAAACCACATCACCCACAGGAAAATGAACAAGTAGAGGGGACTAATAATATCCTTAATACCATCATCACTAAAACTATTAGATCACATCTCAAGGACTGGGCCGATATATTCCCCCACTACTTCCCATTCAGAGAGAAATGAAGACACTTAGGACAATAGTACAACTTGGGTTGGACCTGCAATAGGCTCATAAACAAAGATTGCTTCAAATTAAAAAATTGAGACACTTAGGACAACAATACAACTTGGGTTGGACCTATTAGAGGACAAGAAACAAAGATTGATTCAAATAAATAAGTTGTATGAGATACAAAAAATATACCCTACACCGAGCCATAGTGATACAACACCCAAGGGCCAGGTGGCATGACAAGTTTATCAAGAAAAAAAACTTCAAATCTAGAGACTGGGCATTATTATCGGATTCTAGGTTCAAGGAATTTAGAAGAAACTTTTGCACTAGATGGATCGTTCAATATGCGATCGATACAATATATGACAATGGGGCCATCAAACATCATACCATATATGGAGACAAAATTCCTCTAATTTCCAATGGGCATAGGCTTCGCTTATATCACTGAACCATATCAAAGGAATCCTTTTTGAGGAAGATAAAAAATGGATGGACCAATAGTGATTTGGAACTTGTTTAGGATGCATGAGTCATGACTGGATAATCTTTGTTCTTTTCATATGCACAAAAAAATAAGAAGTGAAAACCATCCTAGATGGCGCATTAAAAAAAAGACTAGAATAAACAAGAAGGGAACTTCACAGTTTCGAGATGGTCATGTAAGTATCCTTTTCAATAAATTTTAATAAAGACTTGTTTTTTATAATAATCTTCTTTTTGAAGGATATGTAGGGGAAAATAATGTTTTCACAACTCTCATTGCTATAGTTCCCATTGCTACAACTCATGTTGCTTCAATTCTTGTTGTTGCAACTCTTGTTTCCACAATTTCGTTTTCTACACTCCTGTTGCTGCAATTCCCTTTGTTGCAACTTCCTTTGTCGTAACTATTCCCATTCCTATTACTCATTTTGTTGCAACTCCCATTGCTGCAATTTTCCTTTGAATCTCTACTCCATTTCACAAATCTCCCTTCTCTCATTCCCTTGGATACAAATCCACTCATAACCCTCATTAATTTCACAAATATCGCTTCTCTCATTCCTTTTACTAAATCTCCACTCACAGTTTCCCTCCCTTTCTAAAATCACAACCCTCTCATTTTTGTTGTTTCATTTCCATTTTTGGGACTCACGTTGTTGCAACTCCACTCACAACTTCATTCCATTTTTTCCATTTTCATCGCACCATTAATGCTACAATTCATCTCTACACCACTGACCCACATAACCATTTCTACAGTTTTAGTCAATAGAATTAAAAATGTCGATGATTCAATTTTGATTAGGACCATTGATGTGAATTTGTCTTCTGTCTCCAGAGCTCCATCAACATCATACTCATACAACCACGTGAGGTAACATGTGACAAGTACGAGTTTCAATAAGAATTCACAATGAGTAGTTTTAATGGCATGTGTCTATTATCATTCCTCCATAACCGCCACCTCAGATCATCACTTCTATATTCATGATATGCATACCCACCACCCTTATTGCCACAATTCCAAAATTCACCTCCTGATACAATGCATCACCCTTGCAAACACAAGCACTCAAAGTTAGAAGAGAAAAGGAACCATGGGAGGTTCATTAATACATAGGGAGCCTACTAAACCAATGCTACTTGAGGTTTATCACAACATCAGATAAATTCTGGGACAATTTGGCTAGATGAAATGTGTGCTATGTCTATAGGGATATGATGATGAAATCGCTCTGGAATTTTCCATGAATTACAGAGCCGAACAATCCATAGAATCAAGAGCATAGGTATACTTCACTAAGGAAATAGTGGAAGAAGTCATTGGGTTACCTCGGACAAGTAAAACATGGTATACTAGAAGGACTTCATAGCCCAAAATTCTGAGGTAGTTCCTCGAGCTAGGAGAGGATTTAGTAAAGAAGGGTACAATATTTGAATGCCATTCTTTACCACATTGATGGGAAGACATGATTGTCTACATACAAAAATATTTCACCTGCGACAGTTTCTATGGAGCCATATACATTCTATACATCCACCAACTCGACCATATACACCATAACCAACCAATTAGCATGCCATACTTTTTTTTCCGAACACCACAGACTATGGAAACACTCTTCCAATGAGAGAAGAACCCAAGAGAGGTTGTATCACACCATGGACTTATCAAGCTCTTAGTGGAGAATGCACTGCAAAAGGAAGGCCACACATGGAGCAACATTTTTTGACAACATGTTCTACTCATCGAAAGAGAAGTGGTTTCACTTTAGGAATCCCAATAGGAAACACTTGTGCTACCAACCCCGAAAGGGGAAATGACTACAACTCCTTCGCTAGGTATCGATACTGCAGGCACGGTGAGTATAGATAATGAAACTCCTCCACCTGGGATCAGAAACAAACATATAGTAATCCTAGTTGTTTTGACCCTTCCACCAAATAAATCCAAGAGAGAAACCAAGAAAAATATCCAACCTACTACAAATCTACTAAAGGATGATCATGACAACAATGTGGAAATTACAACCAACACACCCCCCAAAAAGTGGTTGAGAGGGTTTATGAAAAGGAAAACCCTATTTCCATAGAAATTAAAAACAATACAAATGACTGCAAATCAATGTAAAAAGAGGAGAATTGTTGAGCCCAAAGAGAAAAAATAGGAGGAGAACTAGGAAACATATGAAGAAAAACACTTCCCTGACACACGAGAACCAAAGGAGGAAATTAACCTAGAAGTCGATGAGGCCTTGGATGACACACAAGAACCAAACCAAGTCACCCTTGGCGAAGGAATTATCACTCTCCTAGAAGTGTATTCATATGGTGATGAGCCAGATATATAATCCCCCACTAACCCACAAGAACCAGTGGGGATCCATTCTAGAGAACAAGTCAACAATGAGGATGAGGGTGTAGCACAAAAGGAGGAACATGCAAAAGAGATTCGTCCTGCCAAGCCTCAATACTTATAGACAAAGGACCTGACACAAATAAAAGAGGAACACGAGGAAGAAGCTTATGTTGTTTCACCAAAATTAGCATAAAACACTCCTCCAACACACTCTATCGGGTCTCAAGAGCCATAGATGGAGAAGCCAGAGCAATTTGGCAATACAACAAAAAAAGAGGACTTGGAAGTTGTCATTGATACAATGGTAAGCATAATTGAGGGAAAAAATTAGGAAACAATGCCTCTTGCTGAATTAGTAAGAGGAACTCTTTAAAAATCAAATGTTTCTACTCCATAAGAGAAGCACCAAGTAGAACCAAAGGCCCCTACTGTTACACAAGAACTAGTAGGAGGTTTTCTAGGGAAATCACCTACCCACTCATAGAATTTATACAAAGAAGCGAAGGAAGAAAAAGAGGTTCCACCAGGAAATACCTATGGATATGACTCATCTAATGCACCAAACCTAGGGCTACAAGAACCACAGGATTCTATTCTAGAAAGGAAAATTATTTCCACAACTTGGGTAAGTATCCCACAATATATAATTATTTATGCATATTTGGTGAGATGGAACAGGATGTTAAGATTAAAGAACTGGAAGCTTCAACTTAATTTGAAAATGCTAAAAGATGAGTTGGATGATCAAAGGGAACCTGCGAAATTAGGTTACCATACAAAAATTCCTCTTGTTGTAGGGGAACCCTTCACTAGTTCACAAGAAGTAACTCAACTCAAAGAGACAAAGGGAATAGCTTTCTAGGATACACATTTTATGTTAGTTGGTAAGGCTACTTAGATAGAAATATAGCAAGAACAAGGAGAAATCATAGGATTTCTAGCAGAACAGGATATCCATGAGGAAAAGGAGGAAGCAGGAGAGGTAACATGTGGTGTCAGTGACCTCCAAGGTCACCCTAATTTCTCTAGCATTGAGTGATTGTTGGTTGCATGGGGACATGCAACAATTTTGGGCTGGGGGAGATGGCAGGTGCCTAAATTGGAATATTTTTTACTCCTGTCTAATACCTTTTTTATTACCATTTTCCATTAATCACTTCCTTTTGATACAATCCCTATCTAGTTTTCCCTCATTTATAATCAAGGACCAAATCTTTCCCCATATATCTTTATTCCGCTATTCTTGTATATTTCCTAAAGGAACTTGTTACTTTCATGTACTAATACTACTACATATGAGTAATATAGCAACGACAACTACTCAAAGTGGTTGCAATACCTTTATGTTGCAACTCCAATTTCTTGCAATTTCAGGCACCCTTCTTATTTTTGGAGTTAAATTGCGACTTAACTGAGACAGTCACCCTGATCATTGGTATTGTCCTGAACAAAGAACTTCAAATTATCTTGTAAATTGAAATTGGTATTTATTTATTAATCATTTTTTTTTAATTTGCATTAAAAAATAAAGAAAAAATAATAATAAACTCCACATACATGGTTCGTTTTTTCTTTAAAGCAAAAAAAAACACATTTTTTTATTCAATTCTTTTTTGAAGAAAAAATACAGATTTTTAGAAAAAAAAAAAAAACACATTTCTTCTATAAAAAACAAATTTGTTAATGAAAAAACCCCTTTTTTAAGATGAAAATTGTCTTATTTATTGAAAATACACTATTTTAAAATGAAAAACACCATTTGTTTAATGTAAAAACACCATTTTTTATTAAAAAAAAAAACACAATTCATTTTAAAAGATTAAAAGTCAAACAAAAAATAAAAACCTAAAACATTAATAACATATAACATTAAAAAAATTAAAAAATATAACATTAATATAACATAAAAAATATAATAAAAAATATAACATATAAAAATAACAAAATAACATATAACATTAAACTTGTTTTAATATAACAATGGAAAGGGGGAAGGGGGCAATGTATAACAAGGGAAAGGGGGGAGAGGGATACTGTTAGGGACCTAACCTCCCTAACCCCTCACGTGGGTAGAATAATATATTTTCCATGTAACAAAGACCACTATTAATAAGGCCTAGTAATAAGGAAGAATAAATCAAATGTAAGAAGGCCTAATAGAAGCTTCCATTTCTAGAAGATCTTCATGTAGATCGTTCTTTCTATAGATAGATTAAGAATAAATAGGAGCCAAGGGAATGATAGTTTTTGTCTTGAGAAACATTGTAATAGAGTGTTTCTCTATTGGAGGTTTCCCCCTTGAAGAGGCAAGTGAACATTATTTCCTATCAATAAAGGTATTATTTTGGTGTCGTAGTTTCATCTATTGTGTTGTTCAACTATTATTCTCCACAATATTTTTGTTTTCAGCTATTATAATAGTATGGCACTCTACAAGTAGTATGAGAGAACTTTCCTTAGCAAAAAATTTTGGGTTAATTTTTTCAAGGTAGAAACATATTCCAACATCTTAAAGCTATAGAGATATGTCATTCAATGAACAAATCCACAGTCGGTGAAGCATACACGCAAGAACTACAAGTGGTACTTAAGTGCACATTGTTGTCCACCCTTGTAACCCCTATTGGCACCCCTTTGAGTGTTAGTGCATTAGACAACACCTGTATATAGATCGACCTAGATATCCTGAAGCCCTTCATAGATAAATTGATTGGTTGCCTAACTGCTATAGTTCCACTGAGAACAACACTCGAGAATATACTCTCTATTACTTGCGTTGTCGAGTAGTATGGATAAGGGCATGGTATATCCTCCTTAGTTGTTGCCCTGAGATATTGGGACGAGTACTACTATTGGACCCCACACATATATCATAGAGCTATAGCATAGGGAAAACCTTTTCCTATAGAAATCCTGAATAACCTAACCCTTGGGATGAAAACNTTAAATCCTGCACTCTCGTTATGAAATTACTACAATTTTTTTCCTGTTAGTAATTTGGGCCCTATCCCATTGGAATCCTCTCTTCTCATGGATCACAATCATAACAATCGTTTTTTAGAAAATTGTTTTTCCCATGGACCTGAACCCCTTCCAGCCCCCTTATTTGGGACTTACCCCATTGGATTCCTCTTGTCTCCTTGATCGTCATAATACCCTTCACCCATAACCCATTTTATGTGTGGTCCCACCTTTATCACCCTGTAATTTCCCAAGCTGAGGAGGAAACCAGCAGGGGTAACCACAAAACCACTTCAAGTCTTGTATCTATCCCTCCCAGACTCAGAGAGGGATCTCTCTGTCATAGTTAGCTTTCTTTGTATGGGATGTTAGGCTAGCTATGAGTACAAAAGGTTGTTTTTAGAGGTTTTGGTTGAGACAACAGAAGAGGGCCATTGGTAAAAAATGGAGTCAAGAGGTTAAATATGACAAAATGAATGAATAGTTGAGACAAAATGTAACAAGGAAAGGTAACCATGTCAGTGGGTCCAATTTAAATGCAAAGCATATCTTATCTGAATTCTACATTCAATTTTCAGAAGAAAACATAAATATTGTTTTAAGCCAGATCAAGGTGTCTAAGACAAATCCTGAAACATAATCTTCTTATAATGATAAGGAAAGAAAAAAATATGTGAGACAAGATAATAACAGGTTACATAAATAGGCAATTCACCACTTGATCATGATACAAGAATCTAAGAACAAAAAGCCATTGTATTCATCCAAAAAGTCACTTACAACCTTTGGAACATTTTAACAGTGGATGGGGACATTTCTATGCCATCCTTCCCTACCAGTCTAACCCTTTTTACTATGGCCTCTATGGGATTATATAATATTCAAAAAACAATTTCAGATCCTCAAAACATGGATTTGAAAATTACAAGTGTTTATAAAATCTATCCTATTACAAAATTCTAGGAGATAGATCGTATTCATAAGTGATTTAACACTATAGTCTTCGACATCTGTATAGCCTTGTTGGATGATGATATGACTACTTGAAATATTTCACTGACACATGAGCCATGAATCAGTTACCTTCAACCAAAATGGAGTTATCTTTGAACCTTTCTCCTGTTTGTTTGCCTTAAAATATGGAAAAGAAATTCTATCTTATCTATTTTGGATTTGGAACGCATCTGCAAGTCTCCTCGAGTGATATGGCAGCAAATGGATCTGAACTAGGAGAACATATTTTAGTTATATCCATATATGTACTTTCGGCAGCTAACACATATAGAAAAGAGTCGATTTAGATGTCGAAAGTCACGTGATTCGACAACTAACAACACCTCTGTGGACCAAAATAAGTTGTCGAAAGTCCCAAGTTTTCCAAAACCGTTCAAAATTGAAAAATTTGATTCCTTTACTCTGTCTAACTCTTCGGATTCCTTGTTTAGGTTCATGGCTACCTAAACCAAAGCTTCTAGACCAAGGTGAGATCTTGGTTTTGGTTTTCTATGTGCTAACTTAAACCTCAAGAGTTTGATCATTTGGTAGAACTTCTGGTTTTTCTTAGACAATGTTTTATTCTTCCTTTCTAGAGCTACATGCATCAAAGCTAACCTTTTAAATGAGTTTCTTACCTCATGAGATGTCATTTTCATAGCCCGATTCTGATATTTTATGACTCTTTCTAACAACTTAAGCTCTGTTACTTCCTCTTTCAGATTTTAAATCTTGGATGCTTTACTGATATTATTTTTAGTTGATGTCTCAGGTACCTCCAAGGCTGTAGCTTCAAATTCAGTTTCCTCTCTCTCCTCCATGGGTGTTTCAGACTCATAATCTGAGTATGGAAAATTTAAGACATTTTTCTCAACAACACTACTCTGGCCCTCTATTCCTTGATCAAAATCAAGATTCTTTTTTTCCTTCTTAGACCTGGGTGAAGGGGTTGGTTGTTATGTCTAAACTGGTGACAGATTCCTTTTCTTTATCTTACTTCTCATTAGTGTAGATGACTTATTTGTAGGTGTCTTCTTACCCTTAGGCTGGATCTCTTGCTCAAATTCTCCCCAAAATACGAGATAGTCCCATGTATTCTCTCTTCTCTGGAGTTCCTCCATCACTATAATCTTAATAAGGCCATGATGGAAGAAAATATTGTTTTCTTTGTCATGTTTATCTTGGAGTTTTTGTGCCACCTTGGTGAGGCTCCTATGAAGGTAATCAGTCAAATTCAGAGGGTTTTTGCCTGTGAAATAATTTATAAGCCTGAAATGGTACAACATGACCCTCCCATACCTCCCTTCACAAGTTATGTGCACCTGAATAACCTGTTCCAAGTAATTTCTAGGAACGTCCTTTTGCCAAATAATGCTTTGGAATTATGGCTTAAGGTAAGATCCAAATTCAATGTCTTTAATGGCACTAGTATTGAACCACCTCTCACCCTCTCTAGGCATTTAAGTTGCTGCAACAACACTTGCCTCATCTATCTGCATTTCTACAGGACCCAATTGCACTTTGGCTCCATCAAAACTTTTGGCAAAGGCCTCTACAATTCCCTGATGATACCCTTCTAATTTCTTACAAAACTTGTAGCAGCCTGCATCCTTGAACATTTGGAAAATCTCTAGATGAGATTCCATATAGGAAACATCTTGCATCTCCCTCCTGAGCAATGCTCCTCTAGTAGTCATCTGCAAAAAACCTGTTAATATCTTGAAAATACTAAAATCTGGGTTGATGGATAGGAGACCAGTGCTAGGAAAAAAGAGAGAGGAAAGACAGATGAGGGAAATTCATGAGACCAACATATTTGTGGATGGATGAGGTTTTAAAACAAACACTCAACAAATAAGGAACCTTAAATCATGATGTTTATTTAAAACCGAATAAGAAATACCTCCATGTGATTTGTTGCATGAAATGGTGATGGTGAATGAAGTCATGACGGGGTTTCAAATTGATATCTTAGGGTTTAATGATTTTTTAAAACATCAATTAGAATCATAACGAATCACCCAGATCATCACAAATGATCCTCATAGATGAGTTCAACAACATATATGATCATCATGACCTGTGTAATGCTGGAGGTTTGAGATCTCGATGGGACAGTCTAATCATTAGCAAACTCTGCACTTTTGACAACTAACTAAGAGTTGTGCCTACCTTTTTAGCTACCGAAATTGGGAACTTTCGAAAACTTGCAACACATAAAAATTTGACCTTTAGCTGCCGAAATCTATTTCTTTGACCTTTTATATTCAAAAGTTTCGAACCATCACTTTCCAACTTTGGATATACCAGGACACCTCTTTTAAATATAAGATACACCACTAGACCATTACTCTTGATCTTCTTATCATGAAGACATTCTCAAAATGATAAGAACAAAATTTCCAAATAGGTAACTGGGGACCAAATGAATATATCATAGGACCCTAACATAGGCTCCAATTGGTGATGGTATCTCCTTAGGAACTATAAAGAATCTCATATCTCAGGATTCGTAAATCAGTGCCTTGTCCATTGGGCTGATCCCACCACTTGTATCTTGATCTGTCCTACAACTTAGTGACTGGACACCAGTTGATTATTCATTCTGACTTTGACTGATTTTTGAAGTAAAATGGAAACAAAAAATAAAACACATGCTTGCCCAACAAGCTTATTTTCACACCTATCTACCCTAATGTACTGAGATTACTACATAATTAAGAGATGGAAAAATGCCAATGCAACCAATCCAACAGTTGATCTAATAACTCTTTTCTTCCACTATCTTTGATAAAACTCAGAAATAAGTTGGTTACTTGTGCTAGAGAGTAATTTAAAGCCTGGTCTTCACCACATAGGATTTGATAAGCCTGAAAAATAGAAAAAATGTTGGAAATGGAAACGGGTCCTGTATTGAAAAATTTCTCTATATAGATATCTATATGATCAAGATAGACTTGACCCATCTCTTTCCATTCAAAATTATCCATCTCAACTCCATGATTTAATGCTATGTTTATGATGTTTACATCCTTATGCACTTTTGGACATGGCTGCAACTTTTCTGTTGGACTTTGAAATGATGCTCCTGCTCAACAAGACAATGAAACTGGTTGTTTGATCACATCTAGATTGTAAATGTTTTTCAACTCATGACTAGTAAATGAAAAAGGCCTCTGACAACATAGATCATCCAACTGATCAACTATTGGATAATGAAAATAATAACATGAATGTTTCATTGATTCACATGAAATTTCCTGGCTTTCTGGGTATTTACCCTTCAGTCTCTGTTCAAGAATTTCCTTCAAAATTTGAAATGAATCAAAAACTAATGGTACAGAGTTACATTCCACTAATTCAAATTTTCCTTCGGGCTGAGGACTTTCATCTAGAGCTTGAAAATCAGGGGAACTTGGAGACTATAATTCTGGATCTGAAATGGCATCTTTATCATCAATGGCATCCTTCACTATTTCATGAGAGGGTTTTTATTCTTCACTATTTACAACTTGTTCAGACATTTCTCTTAGAAATTGAAAAGAGGAGAAACATAAGGGTAAATTTTGTACACTTACTCTGAGACTTTCTGCATTTTGATCCTTGTTGTCATGATTTCTATGTACATATTGACTATCCTTTTTAAATTGCAATTGATCGTCTTCCTCCCAACAATATGTTGTTGATTTCTTTGGAAAATCCATCTGAATGTAATCCTCACCATACTTGGGAAAATCATCCATGAGAGGAAAACCATCAACCATACACATCATATCAGTTAATGGCTCTTCTGCAAGATGAGATGGAATTTCATCTTTGACTACGTTGTGAATTGAATATAGGAAACAATCATTATCCAATCCCTGATACCAAGGATGAGTTGCAAAGTGTTTGGGGACATGGATCCTTGTCTTTTATGGAACTATTGGAACATGTGGTCTTTGAACAACAAATTTATGTTTCCTTCTAATCGTCTGCATCATTTCATTGACAATGTTCGTCATAATATCTATCTTTACTTCTGAGGACCTCACATGCTCCTTTTCTATTTTGTTTTTCCTCAATGCTTGTAACTTGTCCTTTTGGTTCATCAAGTTAGCTTCCACATCAACTGCAACATTTTTCATTTCTTCTAGGGTTGCGGTGTTCCTTTATCTTAATTGGAAGGCCATATCTAGATCAAAAGCATCGGGGTAATGCAAGTGAGCTAATACTGGGGGTGATCTTATATCAGCAGGAAATTCATTATACACCCTATTGAACCTAGCTGAAAAATGTTGCACTGTCTCTCCTGGCTGTATTTTCAAATGTTCATATGCTTCTAGGAAAAGAAATATATTTCCCATGATCACCCATCGATATAGGAAAATTTGCATGAATTGATGGAAGTTTATAATGCTTGCATCTGGAAAAATCTTAAACCAGTTTTTAACTTTACCTTGCAATGATAGGGAAAACATTTTGATGCATACATCATCATCTTCCACCTCAAACAAATCAAGAAAATCCTCAAGACTTTGGATATGATTTTCAGCAGTGATCTTCACATTTTCCCCATCAAACCTGGGCAGATTATTGATGTAATTAACAGGGAGGTCATGGAGAATATGAGGCAAAGATACAGGCTTATATCTGTCTGGGACTTTTACTGGTATAGAAGGTGAAGCAAGGGGGCTACAATTGTTTGAAATTTTAACAAGGAAAGGAGATAAAGAAAGAGGCTTATGTCTCATTGGGATTTCTACAAGTATATCTAGGATGTGCATAGGTGTATGAGTATGTACATGATCCACACCTTGGGGTTTAGTCTCCTGAGGCTCATCAATTTGCAGATGATCAATGTAAACTTCAACAATATACTCTTGATCCAGATTAGAAAAAGATAGGACATAATTACAGATAAGACAAAAAATGTCTTGAATACAATATGATCTTGAATACCTTCTCTTTCTAGATTGCTTGGTCATGCTTCAGGCTCTTCCTCCAGTGGAGTCTTTGAGTTGGCACTATCTAGAGCTGATTGGATTTGCCAAGTGAAATATTTCATCCTTCTTGTGTCTGGTCAAGGTCCACCATCAGTGATCAGATCTGGAACTTGAAGTGAACTACTAGAGAAAGTTCCCCAGTATGGTTTCCATTATGTTATCGCCTTGTAATTTCACAAGCTGAGGAGGAAATCGGCAGGGGTAACCACAAAACCACTTCGAATATTGGATCTATCCCTCCAAGACTCAAAGAGGGATCTCTTTGTCAAATTTATCTTTGTTTGTATGGGATGTTAGGATAGCTATGAGGACACAAGGTTTGTTTCTAGATTTTTTGGTTGAGACAACAGAAGAGGGCCATTGGGAAAAAATGGAGTCAAGAGGTTAAAGATGACAAAATGAATGAATAGCTGAGAAAAAATGTAACAAGGCATGGTAACCATGTCAGTGGATCCTTTGAGTTTGTGAAATGGAAAATAAGTATAGATTAGGGTCCAACTTAAATGCAAAGTAGATCTTATCTCAATTCTACATTCAATTATCAGAAGAAAACATAAATATTGTTTTAATCCAGATCATGGTGTCTAAGACAAATCCTGAAACATAATCTTCTTATAAACGATAAGGAAAGAAAACAATATGTGAGACAAGATAATAATAGGTTACATAAAGAGGTACTTCACCACATGATCATGACACAAGAATATCGGAACAAAAAGCCTTTCTATTCATCCAAAAATTCACTTACATCCTTTGGAACATTTTAACAGTGGATGGCGAAATTTCCATGCCATCCTTCCCTACCAGTCTAACCCTTTTCACTATGGCCTCTATGGTCTTATATAATATTCACAAAACATTTTTATATCCTCAAAACATGAATCTGAAAATCACAAGTGTTTATAAAATCTATCCTATTACAAAATTCTAGGAGATAGATCCTATTCATAAGTGATTCAACACTATAGTCTTCGACATCTGTATAGCCTTGTTGGATGATGATAGGACTGCTTGAAATATTTCACTGAAACCTCAGCCATGAATCAATTATCTTCAACCAAAATGGAGTTATCTTTGAACCTTTGTCCTTTGTATTTGCCTTAAAATATGAAAAATATATCCCTTCTCATCTATTTTGGAGTTGGAATGCATCTGCAAGTCTCCTCGAGTGACATCAAAGAAAATGTATCTGATATAGGAGAAAATATTTTTGTTCTGTCCATTTATGTAATTTCAGTAAATAACACATATAGAACAAAGCCGATTTAACTATCAAAATTTAGGGGATTCGAAAACTAACAACACCTCTGTGGACCAAAATAAGCTGTCGAAAGTCCTGAGTTTTCCAAAACCGTTCAAAATTGCAAAATTTGATTCCTTTAATCTGTCTAACTCTTAGGATTCCCCATTCAGGTTCATGGCTACCTCAACCAAATAATCTACACCAAGGTGAGATCTTGGTTTTGTTTTTCTATGTGCTAGTTTAAACCTCAAGAGTTTGATCATTTGGTAGAGCTTCTGGTTTTTCTTAGACAGTATTTTATTCTTCCTTTCTAGAGCTATATGCATCAGATCTAACCTTTTAAATGAGTCTCTTACCTCATGATATGTCCTTTTCATAGCCTGATTCAAAGATTTGGTGACTCTTTCTAACAGCTTAAGCTCGGTTACTTCCTCTTTCATCTTCTGAATCTTGGATTCTTTATTGATCTTAATTTTTGTTGATGTACTAGGTACCTCCAAGGATGGATCTTCAACTTGAGTTTTCTCTCTCTCCTCCATGGTTGTTTCAGACTCAGAATCTTAGTATGGAAAATTCAAGACGTTTTTCTCAAAAACACTGCTCAGGACCTCTATTCCCTGATCAAAATCAAGCTTCTTTTTTTCCTTCTTAAACCTGGGTGAAGGGGTTGTCCGTTTTGTCTGAACTGGTGATAGAGCACTTCTCTTTATATTACTACTCATTGGTGTAGATGACTTCTTTGTAGGTGTCTTCTTACCCTTAGGCTGGATCTCTTGCTCAAATTATCTCCAAAATAGGAGATAGTCCTATGTATTCTCTCTTCTCTGGAGTTCCTCCATCACTATAATCTTAACAAGGCCATGATGGAACAATCTATTGTTTTCTTTCTCAGGTTTATCTTGGATTTTTTGTGACATCTTAGTGAGGCTCCTATGAAGATAATGAGGTGAATTCAGAGGGTTTCTTCTTGTGAAATGATTGATAATCCTGAAATGGTACAACATGACCCTGCCATACCTCCGTTCATAGGTTATGTACACCTGAATAACCTTCAACAATTTTTTCCATCTGTCTTCCAAGTAATTCTTGGGAACGTCCTTTTTCCAAATAATTATTTCGAATTTTGGATTAAGGTAAGATCTAAATTCAATGTCTTTAATGGAAGTGGTCTTGAACCACCTCTCACCCTCTCCAGGTATATCAATTACTGCAACAACACTTACCTCATCTATTTGCATTTCTAGAGGACCCAATTTCACTTTGGCTCCATCAAAACTTTTGGCAAAGGCCTTTGCAATTCCCTGATGATACCCTTGTAATTTCTTACAAAACATGTAGCAACCTACATCCTTGAAAATTTGACAAATATCTAGATGAGATTCCATAGAGGAAATATCTTACAACTCCCTCCTGAGCAATTCTCCTCCAGTAGTCATCTGCAAAAAACCTGTTAATATCTTGAAAATACTGAAATCTGGGTTGATTTATGGGAGACCAACACTAGAAAAAAGGAGAGAGGAAAGAAAGATGAGGGAAATTATTGAGACCAACAAATTTGTGGATGGCTGAGATTTTAAAACAAACACTCAACAAATAAGGAACCTCATATCATGATTTTTACTTAAAAACGACTAAGATAGACCTCCATGTGATTTGCTGCACAAAATGGTGATGGAGAATGAAATCATGATGGGGTTTCGGATTGATATCTTAGGGTTTAATGATTTTTTAAAACATCAATTAGAATCATTACCAATTTCCCAAATCATGACAAATGATCCCCACAGATGATTTTGACAGCATTTAAGATCATCATGACCTTTGTAATGACAATGGTTTAAGAGCTCGATGGGACAGTCTAACCATTCGAAAACTCTGCACTTTCAAAAACCAACTGAGAGTTGTGCCTACCTTTTTAGTTTCCAAAAATGGGAACTTTTGGCAGCTTGCAACACATAAAAATTTGACCCTTAGCTTTCAAAATCTATTTATTTGACCTTTTATATTCAAAATTTTCAAACCATCACTTGCCAACTTTGGATATACCTGGACACCTCTTTGAAATATAAGATACACCACTAGACCATTAATCTTGAGCTTATTATCATAAAGACATTCTCAAAATGATCAGAGAAAAATTTCCAAATAGGTAACTGGAGACCAGATGACTATATCATAGGACCCTAACACCGCCCATCCTTTTTTGTTTCCCCCCTTCATCATGGTCCACAACAATAGCCAAGACCTTGAAGCCTGCCTCAATCACTTGTCCTCTACTTTCGCAAAGCCCCAACAGGAAGTGTGGAAACTCAGTGCTAATATTACCACCATCAATACAAACATTCATTCTACCATAGATGAAAAAATGGAAAGCTTGAAACATGACCTCTCTACTAAGCTTACATCCCTCACTAGCCAGATCTGCACCAAGCTAAATATCATTGGAGACCTTACCTCCTCTGACCCACCTTTGCACCCCAAAGGTGAAACTTCCTCCAATTCCCAAAGTTTTCATCCCCATCAATTTCAACGTGACCTATGCCTTTCGTGCGTGGATGTGAATTTTTTTTATGCCTTAGATACCATCGACTGGGTAACTCAAATGGAACATTATTTATATTCGTACGAAATTAAAGATGATTTGGACAAACTTCGGCATGGTGTTCTCCATCTACATCAAGAATGTCGGAAATGGTGGCAATGGAGAAAAAATTCTCTCCAAGGGTATGTGGCTTGGACACAATTTGTTGCAAATATTTATGAATGATTTGACACTAACACCAACCATTTAGTCCATTTGACAAAGTTGAAATAATCTGTAAAAGTGGAAGGCCTTATAGCTTCTTTTGAGCGACTGGATTTACGCATCAAGGGAATTTATGATGCTTTTTTATGAGACTGCTATATCGGTGGCCTCAACGATGAGATTTGTTCCCACATCCTCATGGATCACCCCCAGAGTTGGGTGGAAGCTACTAAAAGAGATAAGGAACCAAAACATTTTGTCTCTTCTCAAACTAGAAAACCATCCTTTATTCCTCGCCCTAAACCAGTCACTCCCACTCCTCCTTCCACTCCACTAAAGATCAAAACATTGACCCCGGTAGAAATGGATGAATGCCAACTCAAGGGCCTTTGTTATAATTATGATGAAAAATATTTTCCTGGGCACAAGTGTAAGGAGAAAAATCCTTTTATGGCCATCTATGAAGGTGTTTCTAAAGTAGAGGTCAAGGCTCCCCCTGTGGCCAAATCACCTGAACACAATGACCTGACTCCACCCTTAGACCCCCCAGAAGTTGAACTGATCATTTCCCTGAATTCTGTCACTCACATATCTTCTCCCCAAACATTCAAGATCATTGGTTACATTAAGCATCATAAGGTCAGCATCCTCATTGAGAGTGGAAAAACTCATAATTTTATTAATCGTCGCATTTCCCAAGAAACTAATTTCTATATCCGAGCAGTTAAGAACTTTCAAATCATGATTGCCAATGGTGGGTCCATGAAATGTTGGGGGCATTCTGAAAATATGTCTCCAAATTGTTTAATACCACATGAAATCTCATATGTTTTATATCGACATGGGTGGTTGTGGCATTGTGTTGGGTGCCAAATGGTTAAGGACTTTGGGCCCCATTCTCATGGATTTTAAGGAATTAACCATGAAATTCAACCAGGAGGGCCAAAATTATAAATTCCAAGGAATCACAACAATTTCCCCTTATATCATTAGTTCCCATCGCATGGAAAATATCCTTAAAAAGGTCATTCCAGAATTATTGCACAAATCTATTCCATTCAAGCCACTGAGACACCCTCTGTGCCTCCTGACCTCCAATCCATCCTCTCCAAACATAAAGTTGTTTTTCCACTCCCTAGGGACTTCATCCTTCTCGTGGTTTTCATGATCGTTCCATTCCCCTCGTACCTAGTATCCTTCATCCCAATGTTGGTCCCTATCGTCATCTCTTTTCCCAGAAAAATGAAATTGAGAAAATTGTTCAAGAATTGTTTGCCGCAGGAGTTATCCATCCTAGTACTAGCCCTTATTATTCTCGTGTAGTCATGGTAATTAAGAAAAAAGGATCTTGGTTTATGTGTCTTGACTTTCGTGCCATCAACAAACTCATCATCAAGGAAAAATATCCCATTCCTGCCATTAATGATCTCTTGAATGAATTAAGTGTTGCCCAGTTCTTTACTAAAATTTATTTTCGTTCTGGCTACCACCAAATATGTATGAAAGAGGTAGGAATTCCTAAGACCACATTTCGAACTCATGAGGGACACTATGAGTTCTTGGTCATGCCCTTTGGCTTATGTAATGCTCCCTGCACTTTCCAAAGCCTCATGAATCATGTATTCTATCCTTTTATCCATCATCTTTTCTTAGTTTTCTTTGATGATAGTCTCATCTATAGTAAAATATGGAAAACCCATCTTGCTCATGTGGATTCAGTTCTTGATCTACTCTCTCAGCACCAAATTTTACTCAAACAATATAAATGTTATTTTGGAGCCTCGAAAGTCAAGTACTTGGGTCATATTGTTGGCAAGTTGGGTGTTAGGGTGGATCCTAAGAAGATTGAAGCTATGCAGGATTGGCCTCACCCTATGAATCTCAAAAGGTTGCATGATTTTCTGGGTTTAATAGGCTATTATCTAAATTTTGATAAGAATTATGGGCAAATTGTGGAGCCTCTCAATGATGTCCTTAAAAACAATTATTTCACTTGGACTCAAGCAACTGATCATTCCTTTCAATATTTGAAGGCGACTATGTACACCACTCCTATCTTGGTCCTTCATGACCTCACAAAGTCCTTTTTTTAGGAATGTGATGCTTCTGGGAGATGAATTGGAGTAGTCCTTATGCAAGATGGTTGACCTTTGGCCTTTACCACCAACAACTATCAGCGCGATATTTGGGCCAATCAATCTATGAAAAGGAAATTTTGGCTATTTTTCATGCAATGGATCTATGGTGCCCTTATCTATTGGGGAAATGATTCCAAATTAAGACATATCATCAGAGCCTCAAGTATTTTCTGGAGCAACGTATTTTATCCCCAGAGAAACAAAAATGGGTGACTAAGATATTTGGATATGATTATGATATCATTTATAAGAAAGGAAAAGGCAATGTCGTTGTTTATGCTCTTTCAAGAAAATATGAAGATGAAGGGTCCCTTTTTTCCCTCTCCTTCATTGTACCATATTCACTCCAAGATTTTTGTCAGGAATGGCTACAAGATCCCAAAATTTCGAGTCTGATCCAACAATTGCAAGACAATTCTCTAGTTTCCCTAGCGTACTCTTGGTAGAATGATGATCTTTGATACAAATGTTGTTTGTATTTAATAAAAAATTCACATGGCCAGGCTATAGGGCACACAATTGCATCTCAACACCACCTATCATCTCGAGACTGATGGTTAAATTGGAGTTGTAAACAAGTGTTTGGAAACATATTTGCAGTGTTTTTCATATGAAAACCAAAATCAATGGGATCGATGGTTACTCCTATATGAATGGTGGTACAACACTTCTTACCATATAGCTACTCGCATGACTCCTTTCGAAGAAGTATATGGACAAAATCCACCTTTAGTTCTATCGTAGATGCCCCACATATTGATGGTCCAGGTGGTTGAAAAAAATCTTACACTTTGAGAGGCTATTCTTTGTACCCTCAAAGAGAATTTGGTCATGGCTCAGAATCACATGAAGCAACAAGAAGATCAAGGTCATTCAAAATGTCATTTTGTTGAAGGGGACTAGGTGTTTCATCGACTACAACCTTACAAGATGACTTCACTCAAGGATGAACATTGTTAGAAACTGGTGCTCAAATGTTTTGGTCCTTATATAGTTCTCAATTACATGGGATAGGTGGCCTATCAGTTAGATTTTCCCATTCATTCTAAGCTCCATCCTGTTTGCGACATGTTGGAGTCTAGATCGTCAGTTGGACCAAGTGAAAAATCCATTCCTAGTTTCTATGTCTATAAATTTGAGCTAGATTATTAGTGATTTTAACTTACCACTGTCCTAATCTAAGAGATTTGTGCCTCTAGTATTCTCCTCCATAGTAAGAATGATGTTGAAGTATCCCCCCACTATCCAGTGCACATATCTTAGCAACGTACTTATTGTGGATATACTGTGTAAGAAAATATCCTACTTTGTGATTCATAGGAATTTGTAATCATACCATCTTTATTGGATCCTAAAACCCCGAAGAGGACTTTGAGTGTGCCAACCGTGGAAAAAGGTTGATCTATTATGATTGTGGCAAGGTTCCTAGAATGTCTAGGCCCCTTGTAGCTCTATTTGAGTCTATGTGAATGGAGTTACAATTCCTCTTGCATCACTGAAATATTTCCTCTGTTTCTTCCCTAACACATTTTGTTTCCTGTAAAAGGATAATTTATGGATTCTCTGCATGAATATTGTCTCGAAGGGTCCTTTTTTTGGACCTTCCATTAATTCCTCTAGTGTTCCAATTGATTATGTTCATCGTGATAATTTGGGTGGTGGGGATAAGTACCCTTCCGTGAGATAGTGGATCTATCCCGAGTTAAGCATATATTTTCCCACCTCTTTGATGAGTTGGTGTGTTGATTTATATCCTTTGCATTTTATTTCTCAAGGGGTGGACCTGGGATTAAGTGTTGGATCTGGGGATATACCTAGTTGCAAAGTGGCCCTTGTAGTGGAATCAATAAATAATTTGTTCACTTTCCTTAGTTGTTCTACTGGGATGGTTTCAATTCCTTTTTATTGAAGGCTTCCTCTAGTTTGTCCAGTTCACTCCCCACTAGATCTTGATAATACAACTGCATGAGGGTGTCCTCACCATCCTATGGTTTATCCTCATTATGTTGAACTAGAGGATTTGTTCCTTGGTTCTTTCATTTTATTGGTTCAGGCTATAGATTGGATTTTCCTTTATCCTTGTCCCAGTTGTCTTTCTTATGTGGATTTTCCACCTCCTCTTCTTTTAGGAGATGATTTGAGTTATCAAAAGAGTTGATGATGGGGATATTCAAGTTACTTTCTTGATTGTGCTTCTTGGGATTTTATTTTCCTTCCTGTGACCATTGTGTAGCCATCCTTTTCCTTTATGTCCCCTGCTTTTGAATTTTGAGCATTTAGAGGGAAGTCACGGAAGAGGTGACTATGCTCATGACATTTCCTACAATGGAAGGGTATGTGTTCATAATCAATATTTTGGTTCCATTCCTCGTCCTACTATTATATTGTTATTGATCCTAGTAAGGCCTTTGATATATCCATGTAGACACATATGTGGGCATAAGAGGTGTATTTCCTTTGTTCTTTCACCTCTGAGGATTTTACATACCTTCCCACTGTGTTTCCTATGCCCATGGGAATTTATTCAAGCCATAATTTCTGGGGTAGGGAGTAGAATCAGATATGGAATGGTTCCATGGTGAAATATTCTTTCTCTGGGATAAAGCGATCCATCAAAAATCTGAGGAAGATCCGTACAGACTTGTATAAATATGGTCAATTTTCGAAGATTCGGTCCTTGTCCTCCAGGTTGTAGATGATGATCGTGAAGAAACCCTTGGAACTGAGTTGGACTTCATAGTACCTGTTTGGGTTCCACCAATCTTTTATCCATCTCATGAGGTCCCTTTCCAAAGGATAGAGACCCATAAATTTCCTTATTACATCATGCTCTTTCATGAACTCGGTGTGTTCCTTGACCCTAGTCGATCTGATAGTATATATGGGAGGTTTATAAGATTGGGGGATGCATTTTCTCGGTTCCCATCCTCTAGAAACATTTGGATGAGACATATTCATCTCTACCTCCATCTCTTCACTGCAACCCTATTCTTTGGTGAGGAATTGTTACCACAAATGGGGTAGCAGATCGAATGGCAGTCACTTGGATCTTGTCCCCTCTTTTGCATTCACAATGAAATTTTTGTATGAGGAGGGTTTCACCCCTCCCTCCCCCCAAGATTCATTTCTAGATATCATATTCTCTGGATGAGTGGTAGTCTACAAGCCAAGGTGCGGTGGATCTGTTTGCAGAAGTTGGGATTAGCTGCATGTAGAGTAGAAGCTAGGGTTTTTCCACTTTCCACATATGCATCAACTTTACTTATTAAATCAATTCATAATTATTATAAATGTTATAGGTTTGGCCACATATTATATCTGCATTAAGCATTAATTAAATTGGGGATTATAGTGGGGATGTTACATATAGAAACTTGAATTTGTCATGACAATGTTTCTCTGAGATTTGTCATTTTACTATTTAATAATACTTGATGTTATTATACAAATAATTAAAATTATTTTTTTCATAAGGTGAAAAAAAATCCACTTTATTTATTATCATATAATTATGAAAATTCACCCTTTTGTTTGGACTTTGTTGCGATACATATGTAGATTTCTTTATCCATGATTTTTACTTTTATTTTGTTTTCCATTTCACAATTTAACATAATTTATTTATTGTCTTGTCTTTCCATTTATTTGATTTTTTGTTTCTTCTTTGGTGGCATTGAAACTTCTTG
>SNQJ01S0122122.1:13231-26903 GCA_010110895.2 Picea sitchensis | reverse complement strand
CAAGGAGGGAGATGAAGGACTTGGAAAGTAGGACTGCTTGCGGAAGAGGCTGAGGAGTACCACCTGTTGACAATAGAATCAAAAGGTGACGAGTATACAAGATCTCAATAGGGACGAGGTAGGCATACCCATACTCATGAGATATCTCCTTAATAATATGAATACAATGGGCCACCCTAGCATAGAGGGGAGTCAAACAAATTGAGAACCAGAATAAAAGTCTTATTGTAGTACATCGCGTGCTTCATATCCCATTTTTGTGGATAACTAAGGAGATTATGTCTAGGAGCCCTCCCGCGTTGCGGATATTGAGTGTCGAGAGATTACGCGACCAACAATATCCTTTTCACAGTGGAGACCCCTCACCACCATAGATGAATTACATTTCCCTAAGGTGGCATCACCACATGGTGGCACTAGAAGGTGGTGGGTCTTGCTCTATGAGGTACAATTCAATATTATAGTGAGCATCATTTAAATATTTAAAGCCATTTAAGTATGTGTTATCTTAGATTGCTCTAGATTTCGCATGATATATGCTTGGACAGTATGCCTTTTCCCCCGTTTCACCTTGGTGGTTGACATGTCCTAGTAGAAGTAGACAGTTTCCCTTAGGATGGGTTGCTACTAGGAACTCCCTTGAAAACCCATACATTACGTTCTGACCATACCCTGCTTTCCATCATTATTTCCCCATTTCTTCCATCTCTTTTTTCAGGGTGTAATATTTAAGAAGGGTTGTCCCTCATTCTATAGGAAGAAGAGGTTGAAGGCCTAGAAGGATTGATGTTGGGTAAAAGATAAAAGCCTTGTATGAACTTTCTAGATGCTTCATAGAGGGGATCACCCAAGAAAACAATGAGACACTTATCTTTGGGTAAAGGGGGCAACCACAATGAAATATGATTTAAAAATGTCTTAAAAGGTTAGTTGAAGGGATAGGAGGTCTCATCAGGCCCGTTCTCCGCGATCCATGAATATCTAGTGGTATGACATTACCATCATCAGTCCACCAAACAAAGTGATGGCTCTCAGTTGCATAGGTGAGAGAAAGGGGGTCTCATCCTGTGAGCTTCAACCTTCACCATCCTCCACTAGGTGTTTGTGGGTGACATTGCCATTAACCTCGAACCCTGCACTTAGGAGTTATTAGCCTTCAACCTTCCTTAAAATGATGGAAAAGAATAAAGAATGAAAATAATGAGCTTGGAAAAAATGCATTGGAGACTGAAGGTACCACACACCTCTACAAAGGCACCCATGAATGAGACACTGACCTCACATGTCCTTGAGCCCCATGCCTGTTTGGTGTGAGCTAAAACCTCCTTCTTTGTAACAGGATCTGGGCACTGCCTGTGGGAAAATTTCACCCAAACAGATGCATTCGGCCTCCCCATATTCAAGCTTGACAGTCCACACTAATGTCTTTGAGCAATCTCTTGTTTGATATAGTGATCTTTGATGCATGCTTAGGTGTCTCATTTGTTGATTGCATTCACTTATCATGATGTTATGACTTGAAAAGTCCTTGGAGGTGAACATTGTCTGCAGGACCTTGTTTTGTGGGCAGTTTTGGAAGAACAAGCCTAGCTTGGGCTTCCATGGGGTTAAGCCCATAGGTGGATGCCAAGGGCATGGATGTTGGATGAGGAAGATCAAACTTGAAGGCCTTGAGATGACTTGGATGATGTAGCCTAGCCCCACATTTCAAGCGTTTTGTCTAGGAGGAAAAACGTCTCTTTTTGAGGCATGGCGTCACCTAGGGGAGTTAGGGCATGGTGGTGAGGAGGTGACATGCAATGGCACATGGACGTTTGAAGGAATCATGAAGGAAGTGGTATTATTGCTTGATATATTGCTTTGGGAAGCCCTCCACTCTCCTCCATCATAGCATTACTCCTCTTTGTTGCCAAAACATCCCTAAAGGAACAGTCCATATGAATTAGGGTTTTCTTATATGTGCCAAAGTGAAATTTTAATGAATTGTTTATGCTGTTTTGTTGGGGAAGAGATTAGGGTTGTTGACCCTGGTCTTGTTGTTTACCCTAAAGTATGTGGACAAGTCACCTTGAGTGACATTTTGTATAAAATAAGAGATCATGGTCTCATTTGCCTGCTTCTCTTGGCCAGAGAAGTATTGGTGCAAAACGATTCTATATTAGCCCTAAGTGTAGATATACAGGCACAGATAACCTCCTCTTGGATTCTAAAAGAATTCTGACTAGCCACTGGGGAGAAGAAGAGGGTGTGGCTACGACTAGGCTCTCTTTCTCTCTTCAATGGCTGAAATTTCTCTATCGGGGACATGAGACAAGGACCTACATTGTCTTGAAGTTTCTCTGTCGGGGACTATCAGGATATAGGGACCTACTTGTGTACTTGTCACACTAGGTTTGATTCAACAAATTTATAAGCAATATACAAAAAATTTAAACTACAACCATTAATGAAGTTTTGGAAAAGAAACCTTACCTGATTCATGGAAGAAATAGCCTGACCTAGTTGTAACACCTTCCTTCAGAGAAACACCATAAAATGCCAAAATCTCTTCCTTCAACAAGTCATCCTTGGATTCAGTGAAAAACCCCAATGGAAAACAAAATCGGACCTCACTAGGTGAGTGAATTTGTGATGATCCGTAGAGTCAAACCCTCGATATGGCTTCATTTAAAAATGCGACAAAAATTGCCTGAAATGCTTGAGAAATCATTGATTTTCATCAAAGCGATTTTCCCAAACTAAATACATGGAAAAATTGGGAAAAAATTGTGGGTCAATGGAAAAAATCGCTTGTGTAAAAAGTCTATGCATTTAAAAGAAATTCAGGTAGAGTTTTTTTATTGCGACACAAGTTTGTCGATATTAGCCGATGTTTTAGATTTTTTGAAGCGATGTTTTGGACCAGATGATTTTTTAGTCAGCTTGATTTTTGTAACAGCGATATATAGTGTATCAATGACCTAATTTTACTTTTAGGTCATAAAATGACTCAGGCCATAATGTTATAATCTGTTTTACATTGGTACAAGTAAAGCCCTAATCAAGCAGGGGTGGGCAGTCACGAGCCCTCCCGAGGGAGTTGGCCTCACAGAACCCGATCTCTCTTTGACATCCAAAGAAAGCAAAGCGATTGGCCTCACTTGGGCTCTTCGCAAAGCCCCGCCTGCGTGCAGCCACCCACATCCATGCATATATGCTCACTTGATGGCGTCAGTGGCGATCACATGCAGGTCATCTGGGCCAGCGATTCCACTACAAGTGGGTCAATCTAGGTCCAACTTTCATTAAAGTGCCCACGATGGTGATCCTCTTCTTCTCGGTTACAGGCCACGATCCATCCATCTTGTCCTGCCCGATGGGGTCTCAACATCCATCGGTGGGCTCTTGACCATGGAGTACATTTGGTCATCTCCCATGTGTCTGAGTCCAAATGGTACGATGGAGTGATGAACATGGTCACGCACATCAAAAACTACGCCCTAAATGGGCTCCTTCTGATCAGATCATGTCATATGTCAATCACATCATCATCAATATTATTAAGTATGCATAAAACCCACGAGCCATTTGATGGTAGCTCCAAGACGCTGCAAAATACAATACAAGATTGGAGAAAGGCAAAGGCGTCCTATTATTGGTCCACAAGAAAGTTTCTGGGAAGATCTCATCCAAGCCATGTAAGCGAGGTGATGTGGTTGGGGATGTCCAAACATGAGTCACGATTGAGAGATTGGGATCATAAGTGTTACACGTAGATTGCCTTTGTAGGAGTTGAGTTGTACCTGTCATGGATACATTTTTCCCAAGCCCATTTCTTGCCTTTATTCTTTTTATTCTTCTTATTTTTTTATTTTTTGTTCCAAGAACTAACCGGAGACGCCTTGGCATGGTGACCCGAGAGATAGCGTTACCCTGATATTTTCTGAGGAGATGAGAAGGTTATTTCGTGATGAGATCCCCTTTCCGCATAGCCCGTATTAAAGGTCACTTTTGCCACAGGCGGATGGTGGCAATGTCATGTATTAGGTACCCATAGCATGGACCCTAATAGAGGCTCGTGATGATTTATCTTTGAGTGGGTCTTGTTTTGTTGTTTTAAGTTCCCCTCTTGTTTGCTTGGCTGAGTAGGTCTTGTTTTGTTATTTTCCGGGTCCCTCTTGTTGCTTGCTGAGAGGCCTTTTACTGCCTTCTCGGGGATCCCTGGGCGAAGCATCTCGAGGTTTTATTTCTAGGCTTTTGTCTTTTACCAGCTGCTTTTACCTTTTGGGCCTTTAGCCCCTTCTTCCCACGAGATAAGGTGCCATCCTGTAAATAGGTCAACCCAATGCTCGGACAAGGGGAGTGGGATAAATGAGCGGGAGATAAGATGAAACAGTGGTGTTATGATGGGAGCGGACGATGGATTTTTAGAAATTCCCCCAGTGGCAAACCAAAACCTATGGGCATAAGCTTGCTATGGCACCCTGTCAATTCCCCCAAGCATGGTCAAGTGGGCAAATGTAAGATCCAGGCAGTCGTTAGAGATAAAAGGAATCAGATGCATATATTTAAAGGTTTCAATGATCAAAAGTGACACATACCATGATACCTGGACCAATTACCTCATGGAGCAAGAACCTCTTCTGATACAGGATCAAGCCGATGGTGATGGATGCTGTTGCTGCTGACAAGACAAGGATGATGAATGAAGAAAAGGTGGGCCCTCCAGGGCCATGCTCAGGTCAATCCTGCTCTCGGTACTCCATGTCTAGGACCTGTGGGCCTCGAGACATGATCTCCTAGTTATCCCTAAAAAGTGGGGATAACACCTAGTTAGTTAAGAAGTTGTGGATCTAGGGAAATATTCCTCATTAGTTGGAGAGACATGCATGCGGATTGCAGCCTACTAGTGAGGCTACGCGACATGCATGTGGATTGTTGTCCAGTAATCGACTTCGGGAAATTCATGATTCGAGAGTTCGGGGAGGTGGAATCCGAGAACTTGGGAATTCATCTTAGCAACTACACCGTTACAAGGCTTATGAGGCAGCTTGATGAAACTCAAACTGGTCCGAGAACTGTGTTTAAAGAAAAAGCTTCTAAAGGATGTTACTAATGTTTAGCGTTCAATTTATGTGTTTTATATTTAGTATATGTATTTGATTTCAGTTTGTTATTTTTTAGCACTGTACGCCTTATGGGGGGGTATTAGAGATACAAGGCTTACCCATGTAATAAAGTGACCCTAGTGACTTTAGGTTAAAAGATTAGGGTTTTTGTCTTTTAGGGTTTTGGTCTCTCAAGTTCTTTATAAGAGTGAGGACCCTCTTTGTAATTGTGTACCGTTCACTAATAATATCATTCAATGATGAGTTCATGTTTTTGGTATCGTAACCCTACCTAGGTTTCTTCGGTTCTCGTAATAAAATAGTGGTTAAACCCCTCTGACATGTCATAATAAAATAATGATTTATTTACCATATCAAGTTTAACAACTACTTTTAGGGTTAGGTAAGTCCACTTTTGGTTATATTACTTTTCGAGAAAATTCTGAGTGGAGACTGTAAAAAATAGATCTTTTACAGGCCTTTGCAGCTTTTGGGGGTGATTTCTACACGGGCAACACACTTTTTGGGGGTAAAAAGTGCGTTGGGCTCCTAAGAGGATGATTTTTGGACATGTGTTTCCTGAGGCCTAATGGAGGTGGAATGTGGTGGAGTGGCTGGAATGAATGGTGCTCGTACTGTTTTGAGGTGTATTTTGGTGAACTTGTGGTTTTCCACAGGTGTACCTTTTTTGGGTGATAACAGTGACAAAGTGCCCTAATGTAATATTGAGTTGATTGGGGGATTGCCTGGTCATCTCCTTATAAGACTTAGGGTGTAGCCTACCATCATGACCTTTACTTGACTTCTCTAGATGGGTGGGGTTGAACTTGATGTCTCTACTTTGTTGTATTTTATCTACCGTCCATCTTTTTTAATATTTGAAACTCTGTTTAGTTACCAGGGCTGAAGGAGAGGCATCTTTAACATGGCTTAGAGCTTTAGCAAGCTGATTTTTACACCATGGTTAACAGGTTACAACTGGTCTTGATGTGGTGGCATTAAAGGGGTATAATTTTGCTGTAAACTGGTGGCAGAACCATTGGCCCAAGGTGGAGGCCTAGGTTATTACTGGGCAGTCCTGAATCAAATGATCCTGAACCTGGCAAGCAAAACAAGCGTTTGGAAAGTTTAAGTATTTAACATTCTGAAAATGAAGTCTCTTCCCAGTGAACAACTTTTTGTGTTTAAGTAACGATTTTTTCAAATCCACATCTATGCACACTTTAGGACTCTCATGGAAAAAATTCTGTCTACCATGAGTGATCAAAAGGTTACCAAATCTCTAAGCAAAGAGCTCGACAAAAGGCTGCATATCAGCGATAAGCCCCCAAAACTCAATCTGCAGAGGGTACCTAGCCTGGTTAACATCTTCAAAATTAAAATTGGCCCTCCAAGACATAACATACACCAAGGAGCTGAAAATATTCGATGTACCATACTGTAAGATGTACATGGCGGTAACTTTAGAATTAAATAGGAGGCAAAGATACTTGGAATCCAGGGCCCAATACGAGTTCAAGGAGATTTCCCGAACTTCACACTTCAAAATATGTCATTTATTAAATGCCTCTTCATTTGACATTCCACAAAGAAAGTATAAGATAATCCCCCTTTGCTCCAAAATTTTCCTCTTCTCTGCATATTCGACATTTCTATCTAGGAAAAAAGTGAACCCATCATTTGATTTCTATTGATACCCATCATTTGATTTCTATTGATCAACCTTTACAAAATCAATGTGATCCATCTTCAACCCTGTCTTCTTCTTTAGGGGATCCCTTCGAAGAATCTGTTGACCACCTATTTCGACTAGGGGTCAACGTCATGTACCATGAAGATATGTACCTTGTGGTACAACACGTTTGAAGACTTTTGGCTCAGCAAGGCAATTCTGCCCCCCACACTTTTTTGTACTCGGAATGTTCGCTCCCCTGTGTGGGATAATAATGTAATATGTTAGCATGGGTCATTTTTTAGGTTAGTTGCCTAGGACTTTATCATTAGGGAAGTCCTTTCATCGAGTGTTTTTTTCCCTCAGGTAATTAATCTTGCTTACCGACGATTTTAATTATCCTTAAGTTTTTCACTCAAATAATCCTCCAAAGTGGTGAAAGGCGTTCTAATGATCGAGCCCAGTGGGTGACTAAGGTTTAGAAGTGTTGTAAATGACCATGCTAGACATCTCCTAGAGTCTTGCAGAATTCCGTTAAGTTTTGATAGGATTTTTTAATAATTAAAATTTCTAGAAATTGGGAATTTTTAATTATTTTTGATGTAAAATGTAAAAATTTGGTCCTTGGGGATATTGTATAGGAGTATGGATACTCAAATCAAATGGCTTATGACCCCCTACACCCTTGGACCAAGTTTCAACTCAATTGGACAAGTTTTGCTAGGTCAATGTCCATGAGGAGTCCAAGTCAGTCAGAAACCAACATTTAATTGGCTAAGGTAAAAAAACCAAATTTTGTAAAAGTGACTAAAGTCATGGAAAAGGAGGGGGAAATGATTCCTTAAGTCATTCCTAAATTAGGAAAACATTCTAAAGTAGGAAAGGACTCCCCTAGCTCAAATCTTGTCAAGTTGTTGAGTCTCCCTAAGGGGAAGTGCGCCCCCCTCTCCATGTGACGGTGTAAAAAAGTGACACTATAGGTGGGAAGGTCCCCACACCTTGGTGGACCCCCCTTTGACCATGGCTAAGTGTTTAAACACTATGATGGTGGTTCCCAACTCCTAAACACTCACCCCTCTCTCATGAAGTGCGCCCCTCTCTCCTAAAGTGCACCCCCCTTGAGTGGAGCCCCCTCTTGCATGGCTGCCACTTGTAAAGCATGCAAGGGGGGTCTACCTTGTCTTCCTCCCTTAAAAGAAAGGCCTCCCCTCCTCTTTTCTCTATCAATTTTCAGAGCAAGTCTATGCTACCCAAATTTCTCCCCTTGTCTTCTTTCTCTCGCCCATTCTCTTCATTGTAATTCTTGCTGCAAGTATTTGCAACAACATTTTGTGGTTAATAAAAGAAGCTTTGGAGGATCTCTTGTGTGCATTGGGAGTATTCTTGGTGCTGTTACATGGTGTTCTTTTGAGGTGATATTGCTGCATTCTACTCTTGTATTTCTTGCTTTCATTATTTTAACTTGGAGACCCAAGCAAAGTATTTTGCTTGGGAAGGATTGGTAGTAGTATTGCTATTAGTTTTGTGTTTGTTTCTATTGAAGTTTGGAAAGTATTTTGCAAGCTTTTTAGATGCTTTCACCTCCTTGTTGTATTGTGTAGCAAGAATTTACTCATTTGCAGGTCACCAAAGGTTTGGAGGAGTGAATTTCAGATCTGAAAATCGACTCATCCAACCATCCAAGGCTTCTATAATTTTTCTGTTATCATTTCCATCATTTCCTCTTACTTTCAAGCATTTCTTTGGTCTGAAATTGTCATTTAAACTTCATTTTTATGTTCAGAATTTTACCTTATAATTTCTGTTTTATGTACTAACAGAAATTAACAATTTCAAAGTCTTTTGTAGCATTTTCCAGCAAGAAAAGCTTGCTGTTTTATGCAGGTTTTCGCCAGGTTAAGGGGAGGTGCTGCTCATCTTTGGCCCCAAAAGACTCAAGGAAGCCTCCAAGAGTTTGGGTGCCAAACCCCTTTCGCTTTCTCATCTTCTAAAGTATTGTAAGCAGCCCAAGAGAGTTTCTTGGGCTTGCATTCTCCTTTCTAATTCATAAAATCTGATATTGTAATTTAGCTTTAGTTTTTTTTGCCCACACCTTGCATAGTGATTGGCTTTGCCATCCATGCAAAATCGTGAAGGCTAGATTATAATTTAATTTTTTGTTTCTACTGATCATTGTTTGCCCCACTTCTCCCACAGAGAGAAGGTTGTGTGGCTAGTTTAGCTCTTTTCCTTTCAAGTATTTTTTTTTCACCCATCTTGGCACAAAATCGGTAGGTTTGTCCTCCATATTGTGCCATTGTTGTGAGGTTGCTAAGTTATCTATTTTTTCCCACCTTTGTCCTTAAGGCAAAGTTGTGTGGCTAGTCATTGTTGTATTTTATTTTCAAGTCATTTCATTTATTAAATTCCGCCCACACCTTGCATTGTGTTTGGCTTTTCCAACCTGGCAACATCGTGAAGGCTAGTGTAGTTTCTTTTATTGCAAAGTAATTGAATTGGTGCTCTGCCTTCCGCCCCGTATTCCCTCCCCTTGCCACTTTGTGGATCTTAGGTAACTAAGAAAGGGCAAAAGGACCGTGTGGCTAGATTAACTAGGCACTCAATCCATTTATTGTTTCAACTTTCAACCACCAAAATAGGGTGACTTGGGAGGTTAGAAGGGGTTGAAGCCGGGGACGGTTTCACGACACTACGTGTCCCCCTTGTTGAGCGCCCAAGCATTCTGGATTTGACCTGTGGAACTAGGGAAGAACCTTGTTTGTTCTTCTTCTTGAGCGCCCAACACTTCCTTTTGGTTGAAGGGATAAGGACTTGGGGTAGTCACATAGCTTAGGATTGCAACAATTCACACTTAATCCCCCTAAGCTCAAGAGAGACCTAAAACTTACTAAAATCAACCAACACAACTTTCACTACATTTGCACTCCAAGTTTTGCTACTTTATTTCAAGCAATTTATTTTCCATGCAATTTTACTTTCCAAGCAATCTTATATTTCAAGCCATTTACTTTTCAGCAAATTTTTTCATTGTGGATATTTACACATACTAAATCATTTTTATTATTGGTTACAAGCATTCTTTATTCATTTGAAAATAATTGTCTAAAGTTAAAGGTCATCTTCATTGTTTAATCCATTGTATAGATATTCCATGCTTTATTTCAAGTTGTAGAGATATTTTTAAAGTGTATATCTCAATAAGTAATTTTTGGTTGTATTTAGGCACTGGTCTACTTGTTGTATTGTAAAAGAAAAGGTTTGCCTGTCATTAAAGGATTGCATTCTGCATCGTTTGCTTGTCATTGGGTTGGGTCTCCCTACTTGAAAACCAAATTAACTCTTAGATCGTTAATCAAAACTTAACATAGTTAAATAGGGTCTACCCCCCTTGGCTTCCCTAGGAGCGAGCCTAGATGGAAGAGGTCCTGATCGAGGTGACAGTGGGTCTGGACTTAGGCTTGTGCCTCCAAGGACACACCAAGTGGGTTGGAGACTTCTCCACGTTTGTAGATGTGTATAAAGACAGTAATAGAATCCATTACAGTCTAATCCTGATTTTTCCTTCAATGGGAGTAATGGCAGCAAGGACCATCGACTGCTTTTGCTGGGAACAGCCATCACCATCTTGAGAAGCATGGATTTCTGCCTCCGAAATGTACACTTTCCCAGTAACAAAGCAGCATCTGCTTGGTTGCAAAAAATAAAGGATTCAGGTCAAATGCACAGATCACTCTTCTTAAGAGGATATTTGCTCCTTGTCTAAAATACTTGCTGCTTTATAACCCCCTTTCAATTCCTTTTCTTTTCTACTACATCAACTTAAAGTCCCTCAGGAGGCTTGTTCCAAATTCATGCTTCAAAATGACATGTGCCATTATCATGTATCTAGGACATGTTTTTTGGGTAGATAGATAGTTAGAATTTTGTTAAACTTTCACGAGGACAGTATTCTATGGGGCAGAATGTTACATCTTTGTGTTACCAGCCTTTACAAAGTGAATTGCTAGTGAAAGTTTGTGAATGCCAAAATAAACATAAATGAACTGCAATCAATAGGTGTGTTTGGACATATAGGTGCCGATACCTGTCGAGGTGTCCTCATTTTTGTGGATCATTGACTGCTCCCGTCATGTTTTCTCTTAGCATCTTACCTATTGCACATCATCCTTGTGGTCCTCCTTGGGTGCAAGGTGACTTTGTCCATGGCATCCCTAGAATTTTGATTATCACATCTCTCAGCAAGCAGCTTGGGGTTCCTCTCTTCCTTCATATTTGGTTGGCCAGTGATCACGACAAGCTAAATGGATCTCAGAGTCTCAACTTCAGAGGAAATTTCCAGATTTCTGGAAAGCAGTGGAGTCCAATGCTTCTTCCCTTGGGAAGAATGATCAGTCTTTTTAGAACATTTGTTAGACTAGAATCAGAATCATGAATATAGTTTTTCTAATGTGCGTGCGCTTTCTGGAAATAAACTCTGTATTATATTTTGAAATTTCCAACATTTCGGGTAGACACTCCATCCATCATCAGGGACAAATAAAACTTAAAATGATACTGGAAAAGAGTGCTGGGGATGAAATTTAAAGAGAAATCAAAGGATAACCGTTGTAAAAAGAGGACAGACCAAGAATATTAGATGAAGTGCTTTTGAGGCGGTGGATTAGGTAAAAATCTAGGTGAGGCATTAAATGTAATGGGTCTTCTTAAAGCCTATAAACAGGTCTTTTCTTGTACTAATTTTTAATCAATTAAAATTTCAATTTGTTTATTCTGCAGCTCCGCATCTATGTCTCTTGTTCTCATTGGTAGGAATTATCCACCTTGCATCTTTATATTTGAGTGTTCAGGTTCTTGCCTGGAACACCATATCAGTGGCATTCTTTTCTGTCTTCTTTCCTTGTTACCGTTGTATTTTTGTTTTTGTAAAGACTGAATACTGAACCGTAATATTGATCCTGTATTTAGTATTTACTACTTTTGTTTTGGCCAATAATATATTAGAGAATATTGATGCTTTCCTTTTAGCTCCTAAATTTTAAAAATTGTAATATGAGTAGAATAATTACAACTCTTTTGCTTTTTGAGCGTAAAATTTTAAAATTTTGAACTTTGAAGTTTTATTTCAAATTTGAAATTTTCCATTTATTTTCTGTGGTTAAATTTTCCTTTTATATAATGCATTGATATAAATTTCTTTTATATGTAGTATTAGCTGTACCTAGACAAAATTTTAAGCATCCATACTTATCTTTTAAGTGAAGAAATCTTGGCAAATATTAATAATTCTCAAGATGCCAACTGTAAATGCTTGGCAATTTTTTGTAAAATCTTCAAATTACTAAGGTTTTTTATTTAATTTTTAGAGATTTTTGGTGATTTTTCAAGGATTTTTTTTTTCTTATAGAAATTTGGGATAATAATTCATTTTGAATTGGCAAATAAATTTTGGAAAATTATGGAAAATTAACCAATGGAAAAATTAAACCCCTGAAATTTTCCCGGTAACCTTTGTACTGGAGTACTCAGTGTTTGGGGATTAGTACTGCTTACTTACTATGTACCTACATGCAACACACCCCTGTATTGAATATTACACCCATGCGACCTGGCTGCAAACATGTTTTTAGATACAAAGGAATGGAGAGCACAACCAAGGCCAAGCCAGGAATTTCTTAACATCCAGTTTATGCATGCAAATCCTTGGCTATAAGGATACCGACTCAAATATGTGTATATTGAGTTTTTCTTTTCAAAGCTTCAATAGAGTGTTCTAGAATGGAGCTGAAAATTTTCCTTGGAGTAAAACATTTTTGGCAACAGACATTCTGCCAAAGTTGTTCCAAAAATAGTCCAAAAGATGGAATTTAAGTTTGCCTTTTTGATATACTTTCTAACTTGAATATTTCACTTCATGGTCTCCTCCTTCCTCCAACTCTATCTGGTGTCTAGTACGGGCTTTTTGTTTTTATTCTATTTGTTATACTTTACTGTATGTATGGTAGTTAACATACACACAGTGTGTTGCTAAAAGTCTTATATTTTATACTAATTGATTCCAAATAGGGCAGATATGGGTGTTGCTGCCCACCTTGTTCAAATCTTGAGAGATTTGTATTTTCAAGACTGTGTAAATAGCTTTTACTACCTGAGGGGATAGGTTCATTGCTTAATGAAGACTGCTGATGCTGTTTGAATTCTGTGTTCATCTGTGGTGACAACTATTATCAATGCTTTTTTTGGTAATGATTATAAATTTGGCTGCTGGTTTACAAGTCCATTGTTCTAAATGCATCGTGATACAGAATTTTAAAGATTAAATTGTGTTGCAGATACATGAGATGTGAAGAAATGGAACCGCACAGAACAACAGGAAGCTTAGATGTTAGGTTTTTATCTATTAGTGAATACCTTACTCATCATTGGGAAAACTATTTCAGGGATCTCCAGAAAGCTACACATAATTTTACAACAGTTATAGGGCAGGGTGCTTTTGGCCCAGTTTATAAAGCTATGATGCCCACTGGTGAAACAGTAGCTGTGAAAGTACTTGCAACAAATTCCTCACAGGGAGAGAGGGAGTTCCAAACAGAGGTAAGTGTTCTCTGTCAATTCGATAATTTGCATTAAAGTATAATCAATTCATTTGTTTTGTACTAGGTATTGTTATGTCTGGATGTGTGTGTGCATATATATGTCTCTATACATATATTTATCAGTAGATACTCATAAACCCCTTTTATTAGGGATTTTTATTGTTACAAACATAATAAATATATATGTATATATATATATAACTAATAATTAATAATGAATATAACTTAAACTACTACTTAATCAGCAGTTAGTGAAGAGACATGGGTCACACCTGTTCACTCTCATGACCAGTCAATGCCTATAAGGTACACCATCATGA
>SNQJ01S0122122.1:0-10302 GCA_010110895.2 Picea sitchensis | reverse complement strand
TAAGTGTTTTCTGAGTGTTGACTTTCATCAAACACTTAGGTTGTAGGTGTCTTCTCACTGCTAAACTCCCAATTTACTGCTGTTGGTATTTTAGTTGAGTTTCTGAAGTGTTATAGGTAGTTTGCATATACTTTAAGTGTGCCAAAAATTCCTTTTAATACAGCAAAGTTATACAACAAACATATAAAAGACCCACAACTCCCAGTTGATATAATTGAGGAAACACAGCAGAAATAAACCTTTATTTATCAGCCTCTATACGAGCAATAAAACTAACAACAACTCACAAGTTTAATGGTTTATGACTGCTCTGTGTGAAGTACATTTCCAGCTGATAACGCTTGCTAACTGGTAGCAATAAAATGCCAAGAGAGTAGGTGCCCAACAAGGTATTTGCAGCCACCCAGAATGTTGTGGACAGTTCTCTAGGTGCCCACCGTTATATTCGGCCTCTCCAACAGCTAATAAACGGTACCCATCCACCAATGACAGCCACAAAGGTGAGTGCGACTTGCCCACACAACAAACTCGGCCAACAAAAGAGTTCTTGGCCCACTGATAAAGGAATCGACCCCCACACTAGGAATCGCTTCCCATAATTGAAGGAAACTTGCCCAACACCCTAAACTCAGTCTCTGCTGCCCATAGACTCGCCCAACAAAAAGAAATATGCTCCCTTTTGGAGGAACTCTCCCCCCTTTCAACCAGACTGGGCCCCTCTTCTCAGAAATTCGCCAAGCTAGTAGTAAATCGCCCCTTCAACCCAAAACGTGACCCAATAGAGAGGAAATCGACCCGCAATGAGAAGATACAACCCAGCAATGGGAAAACTTGACCTCCTTGAGCCAAACGTCTTCTGCAAACAAAATTCCGCTGCCACAAAATTATAACTTAGCCACACATGAAGAAACTTAGCCATCCAAAAGATAAACTCCGCTACCCTTCGATCAACTAGGGTGGATGGTCTCACCATCGAAACAAATCGTCCAATCTCTCTAAGGTTTTTCGTTCCAAGAGCCAAAGCCACAAGAGCTCTCTCACTTTCGTTTTTTGGAAAATAACAAATTCATCATGAGAGAGGGCATCCTCATTCTCCTTTTATTTCCTTGTTGATCCTTTTTGGACCCTTTTACCCTTTTAATAAATTAAAATGACTTTATAAACTTAAGTCACTTAAAACACCTTTTTAATTAATTACCCAATGTCACTTTTTAAAAAGTTACTTTTCCGCTCCGATGACATTAAATAATGGATTAATCCCCCTTTTTCCACCGACTACAGTCTACGGGAATCACTTTAGGCTATTACGTCAATCTTCTGGAGAGATCATTTGGAAAGGGACATTACAGTTCTCCCTTCTCGAGATTGCTTGTCCTTAATCAACTGCAAGTTTGGATGCTGCAAGATCTAGTTGCCTTCCCATGTGGCATCCTCCACTGGAAAATCTCTCCAACTGATGAGGTATTCCCGGATCACCCTGTTACGTAACTTCCTCTCCCAAACCTCCAAAACCTCCTCAAGAACCAGTGTCATCTATCCCCTCTCATCTAGTGGCGGTAACTCAATGGGAGTGGTAACCTGTAGTGCCCACGCCTTTTTGAGGCACGACACATGGAAAACACTATGAATCTGTCTTCTCTCTGGCAACTCCAGCTCATAAGCTATCTCTCCAACTCTCCAGGTCACCCTGTAGGGACCATAGAGGTGCGACATCATCCTCTAAGCACCACCTCTCCTCAATGGAAATGGTCTATGTAGTTGCACCCTCAAGAAAACCACGTCTCCAATTTCGAAATTGTGCTCCACCCTGTGCCTGTCTGCATACCTCCTCTGCTGATCTTGGGTGGTCGACAAACTATCTTGAGTGGTGTTGTAGCAATCCTCACCTAAATGTAGCCACTCTATCCATGACCTCACATAGTCATGCAGATACTTCTCAGCCAGTTGGTTCACACCTCTCAGCCCGTTGGTTCACCATATCTACTTGACCATCGGTTTGAGGGTAAAAACTAATACTAGGAGTCAAATCTGTGCCTGCAAATTTGAGCAGCTCTTGCCAACATGTGCTATGAAGCCAACTGTCTCGATCACTGAAAATGACTCTGGGTTGCTCATGGACTATAAGCATCTCCCCACGAGATAGCTTTGTCACCCTTGGTGCCCCATACTTCGAAGAAATCACCGGTGTTATCCCCATTTTGTGGGATAACTAAGGAGGCGATGTCTCGAGGCCCTCAGGTTGCAGACATGGAGTACCGAGAGGCAGGCAACTTGCAGTATCCACTTGCACAGATGGAGACCCTTCTCACCACCACAGAGGTCAGGATTTTCAGATGGCGTCCACCACACCAGTTGGCTTCCGGAAGGCAATGGGCCTTGCTCCATGAGGTACAAGTCAGGTATTATGGTGAGTGTCATTTTAATATTTGAGGCATCTTGAGTATGTTATATCTTAGATTGCTTTAGATTTCATGACATATGCTTGGACATTATGCCTTTTGCCCCGTTTCACCTTGGTGGTTGACATTGTGCCCTAGTAAGTGGTCTTTCTCAGGAATGGGTTTGCTACTAGGAACTCCCTTGAAGAGCCATCGTACCATTCCCAACCATACTTACCACTTTCCATCACCTAAAACCTCCCATTTCCTTGTCTCTTGGGATTTTAGGATGTATTGACCCAAGAAGGGGTTGTCCCTCCTTCCATGGGAAGAAGGGGTTGAAGGACCAGAGGGATTGTTGTTGGCTAAGAAGATAAAAGCTTATATATAAACCTTCCAGATGCTTCGCCAAGGGATCCCCAGAGAAAGCAATGAAATGCTTCTCTATAAGAAAAGGGGGACCCACAAGAATAAATGATAATGAATGCTTAGGGGGTTAGTTGGAGGATAGGAGGTCTCATCACGAGTTTGCCTATCATGATCATGGGTATCTAGCAGTATGACATTACCATCATTTGGCCACCAAGCCAGAGTAGTGGCTCTCAGTTACACAACTGAGAGAAAGGGGTTCTCATCATGAGCCAACCTTCTCATTTCTGCAAGGTATTTGTGAGTGACACTGTCATTATCTGGACACCACGCCAGGACAATGGCCTTCAACTCGTTTCTTAAAACATGAAAGAAACAAAGAATGGCAAGAGGATGGGCTTGGAAAAAGTGCATTGCAAACGAAAGTGCCACAAACCCTCTACAAAGGCACCCGTGAATGAGACATTACAACCCCTTGTATGTCATGAACCCCATGCCTAGTGAGTCTTGAAGTCTTGAAGTTCTCTCACTTGGATTTTGTTCTTTGATCTTTATGCTGTCTTGCCTCATTGAGGCGTCCTCTCTCTCTTAATAATTCTTGCTTATGTTAACAAACTAACCCTACAACCATAAGGCTGCAGAAACCCTAACTCTTCTAACCCTAATATCTCCTAAACTAACCCTAGAAATTAGCTAAAACTTTTCCCTCATATTCTACTTGCTATAGCGCACCTTTTGGTCGACTTTTGGGCAAGTTTCATTGGATAATTTTGCTGCTGTAATGTATTATATGTTACAGCCACAAGGCTGATAAATTCTCCGCAGAAATGTTTTATAACAGCCTTGTTTGACTGCTCAAGTTTCATACTATTTTGTGCAAGCTATATTAGTCATTGTTGGTTCACCCATTGCATATTTAAATGAACTTGTAGCAGCTATAATTGCAACCCGTGTTATCATTTTATTGCTGATAATTAATATTGTTTGATTGCTGCAAATTAGGGACAACAAGCTTAACTTGGTTGTCCACTGAACATACTGTATGCAAGTGTGCTTTTCCTTGTGTCTCAGGCAGGTACAAACACATTTGTAGGTATCCAAAGACTTGGAAACCTTAAACCATCCGGAGTCGAGTCATTAAAACCATTTTCCTCTTCCATTATTGACCTTTAGGGGAACACTTCTCTTCCTTCCATTCCATTCGTCTCAATCCCCCAGGGTCATCGGGATCGCCTACCTAGAGTGACCTAGTCACCCTTGAATTGCAGGACCTATATCGAGGTGACATTGGGTATAATGTCCCTTAGTTGTCACCACTTGGTGGTTGGGTCTGACTTTTCCCAACCTACAACTTGTGCAATAACAATCGGGAAGTGCGTGAACTTTGACGACTGGTCAATTGCTGCACACATACTATCTTCTCCCTGCACCCTTGGTAAACTTGTGATGCAATCTGTCAACATGCTCTCCCACTCGCTCAAAAATGGGTGTGACTTGACCTGCTGGATGAATGTGACCTGACCTGCTCTGCTGACAAGTCGTACACTCCCCCATATCTCCCAACACATCGTCCGCAAAGTCCCTCCATGTGAACCTCTCTTAGACTTGCCTGTAAGTGGTAAAGTCACCAGGGTCCCAAACTAGCCTGTATGATGTGAAGCACCCTCTACTCATAGAACTGATCTGCAAGGTGCTAACACAAGAATTTGTAATGTCCCCCTCTCCTTGACAATAACAAAGATGGACTAAGTAGTCTAGTCACCCCTCTAGACTATATTCCCATGGGTAAAAAGGGGTTGAGACACTAAAAGTCACTTAAGGAATTAAAGTGATTTTACTAAAAGTGACTTTCAAGAAGAAAAGAAAAGGTGAAGATAACTTAAGTGAAAAATCAAATCACAACCTTAGTAAAAAGCAAAAAGGAAACTCAACTGAGAATTAGATTGGGAGGTATAAAAGAGAGAGGAGGCGCCTCACTCCTCACTTGTCTATTTTCTCATTGTGATCACTTGAGCTCTATCGCTTACGTTTTGAGGGTTTTGAGTCAAGAAACCCTAGAGGCCAGAAAGGAAGTGAAAGATTCCTCCGTTCCTGGTCCAAGCTTGGCCAAGGAGGTGCAAGATGCCTCCCTCGCCATTCTATCCATACACAGGTATTCATCACTCAGGATTTGGAGGCTAGGGTGTAGATTAGAAGTATTTTCTAGCAGTGGGGTGCAACTCCAAGGGAAGAAATGTTCGATTTTCTCTTGGGAGGCTAGATCAGCCTTTCCATCTTTTACAGGGTTCAATGCTAGGGTCATAGCGCCCTTTTGCATCCTTTACTTTAGGGTTTCTCTTATTATATGATTTTTGGAGGCTTGGCCAAATTTCTGAAGGAGGGCACAACTCTTATTGAGGAGGCTTAGAGATCTGGAGGAGAACTCAAGGGTTTTATACCTAGCTTGCTCCCATCCATCTACTTGGCACATGATCGAATTTTTGACTATATTTTGGAGCTATTTGGAGGTCATTTAGTAGAGGGCCGAAATGTTGAGTTTATCCAGCAAACGAGGGTCGTACTAGTCCCAAATCTAGACATACAGAGAGTTACCAGCTCAGATTTGAGGGTTCCATCTATAAAGGGAAACACATTGATCTTGTAATAATCCATATTCAGTTGGGGAAGCTCCAAGAGGATCTATATCTTTCTATATTGTACCAGATCTGCAGATCCATGTATGAAGATCACTTATATTATTAAACAATGGACTTTAGTGCATCTCAGGTGGCAGATCTGTTTTTCAGAGAGGTCTTCAGGTTACATGGGCTACCCAAGAATATAGTGTGACCGGGACAATAGGTTCATGAGTGTCTTTTGGCAGGAGTTGTTTCAGCTAGTAGGCACTACTTTAAACCCCACCACTAGCTACCATCCACAAACAGATGGGTAATTTGAGATTGTGAACAAGTGGGTGGAGGGGTATCTCCGCAATTATGTATCAGGGCAGCAAAAAGCATGGGTCAAATGGCTTTATTTAGGAGAATATTGCTACAACACTACTCATCATATGTCTATTGTCATGTCTCCTTTTAAAGCTTTATACAGTTATGAACCCCTCACCTTCATTGAGATTGTATTTGGAGACAACAAAGCTCCTATAGCTAAAGAATGGATACAAGAGAACCAAGACATCCTCAAGGAACTCAAAGATCATTTACACAAGGCACAAAATCAAATAAAAATGTATGTTGATAAACACAGGGTGGAACGCACTTTTGAGGTAGGGGACTTGCTGTACTTGAGACTACAACCGCACAGACAATCATCCCTTAAGAGTAAGGGCGCAAAAAAGCTAAAACCGAGGTTCTATGGTCCATATAGAGTGCAAAGGAAAGTTGGGTCAGTGGCATATGAGTTAGAACTACCCCAGGGAAGCAAAATTCACAATGTTTTCAATGTAATTTGCTTAAAAAGGGCCTTAGGACAGCATGTCGTAGCTAATGATGAGCTACCACCTATTGATGAAGAGGGGCACTTGATCTTGATACCTGAAGAGATTTTGGAAGTAAGGGCGAAACAACTAAGAAACATGAGCATCAAGGAATACTTGGTTAAATGGAAAAATCTACCTATAGAAGATGCCTCTTGGGAGAATGAACAGGTGATACAATAGGCAGGTTCATGATTGCTTGTGGGCAAGCAATTTCCAATAGGGGAGACTGTAATGCCCCCCTCTCCTTGACAATAACAAATATGGACTAAGTAGTCTAGTCACCCCTCTAGACTATACTCCCATGGGTAAAAAGGGGTTGAGGCACTAAAAGTCACTTACATAATTAAAGTGATTTTATTAAAAGTGACTTTCAAGAAGAAAAGAAAAGGTGAAGATAACTTAAGTGAAAAATCAAGTCACAACCTTAGTAAAAAGCAAAAAGGCAACTCAACTGAGAATTAGATTGGGAGGTATAAAAGAGAGAGGAGGCGCCTCACTCCTCATTCTTGTCTATTTTCTCATTGTGATCACTTGAGCTCTACAACTTACGTTTTGAGGGTTTTGAGTCAAGAAAACCTAGGGGCCAGCAAGGAGGTGAAAGATTCCTCCGTTCCTGGTCCAAGCTTGGCCAAGGAGGTGCAAGATCCCTCCCTCGCCATTTTATCCATACACATGTATTCATCACTCGGGATTTGGAGGCTAGGGCGTAGATTAGAAGTATTTTCCAGTAGTGGGGTGCAACTCCAAGGGAAGAAGTGTTCGATTTGCTCTTGGGAGGCTAGATCAACCTTTCCATCTTTTACAGGGTTCATTGCTAGCGTCATAGCGCCCTTTTGCAACATTTACTTCAGGGTTTCTTTTATTATATGATTTTTGGAGGCTTGGCCGAATTTCTGAGGGAGGGTGCAACTCTCATTGAGGAGGCTTAGAGATCTGGAGGAGAACTCAAGGGTTTTATCCCTAGCTTGCTCCCATCCATCTACTTGGCACCTGGTCTACATTTTGACTGTATTTTGGAGCTATTTGGAGGTCATTGACTAGAGGGCCGAAATATTGAGTTTATACAGCCAGCTAGGGCCGTACCAATCCCAGATCTAGGCATACAGAGAGTTACCAGCTCAGATCTGAGGGTTCCAGATGTAAAGGGAAACACATTGATCTTGTAATAATCCATATTCAGTTGAAGAAGCTCCAAGAGGCTCTATATCTTTCTATATTGTACGGTGTACCGGATTTGCAGATCCATGTATGAAGATCACTTATATTATTAAAGAAAGGTCAGATATGAAGCTTGCTATCTTTGTTTGTGTATTTTCTTCATTATCTTGTGTTCCAAACTTGTTGTGATGTCATCTATGCAATAGAACTCAACAAGACACTTCAACACATCTTTCTGTAATGAAAACCTGCAAAACAAACACCAAACATCAAACAAAAAACCCTAGTTCCGTGCCAAAATTGCTTGGGAACATTACAAAATCCACCCGACTGCCCCTGATAAACCAAGAACTCATAATCTGCATATAGTCGGTCAACTCCTCAGAAGACCACTCCTCAAGCAACGAATCCTCAACATCCCAAGAGTAAACTTCGGAAAGTGAAAACTACTCATCTCATCTATATTGGCTATCGAGCTGTTAAACACTGTAGTCCCAGGGTCCAAGCTAACTTTTGTGAGGAACCATCATGTCGACGCTGCACCTCTCTGGTCATAACCGCCTGATCACCATGCTTAGATTGTGCTCTCCTCTCCTGGACCCCTAAGTTGAAATCCTTGAAAGGACTAAACTCACTATCTTGGATCATGTGTCGCCTAGGCATCTCAGTGAAGTCAAAGTCTGCCAACTCGCGGATAGACTTGATCCTGGATATTGTGAGGGAAAATCTACCTCGCCATATAGAACAAAGCTCAACAACTCCTCTCACAACATCCCCACAATGACGCAAACCAATCACTGACAAGATCCCGTCGATCATTCTCATCATCTGAAGCAGTCTGTCACTTCGATGAATGCCAAGATCCCACCACCAAATTGGAAGTCCACTCCCAATGTCTACTGAAATCTCTGTGAATCGATCCGACAGAGTCTGGATCTCCTCCTGTGCACTCTGTGCACTGGTCACATGGTCCAAATGAAAGACCTCTGTCATGGCCACAATGCCCCCTGTCTCATCCAACTGGCATGACCAGGAACTCATAATGAAGTCGGGAAGCAGACTTATGAGTATCCTGCTCCCTGGCCCTCATCTGATGATATCCCAGATGAAGATCGATCATCGAGGGATATGTTGCTCCCTGAGGGTCACCCATCAACTCACCGATCCTGGGTAACCTCAACTCAATGGTATGCTTGAGGTCTCTGTTAGGAGGTCTCCTTGGAGGAAACACCCCAAAAATCCATTGTACACTACTGTGTGCCAATTAATACCTCTGCATACTGCTTCCTAACACTGAATCGTCCTGTACCATCCTGTATCCTGTAGGCGCTACTGTATCCATCACTCTACTGGTGTCCCCTGAAGCTATATCCCAGAGCGTTTCCATGTCTGTCATATACTTGTCCACCCAATCCATGGATGCATATATTTGCTTGCGGGCTAGTCCACAAGGATTATGCTCAACTATCTCCTTCGTTCCAAAGCTAGCAGGCAAAGCAAGCAAGGGGTGCAAATCCCAAGGAGGGCGCATTTATGAAGGAACTCCAAAGCCGAGCTGAAGAAGGAGTTGGCTATTGTACCAGGTTCCTTAGTTATTATTCCTTGTTGCTATTTTAGCTTGAGATCTCCATAATAAAATTTCTCTTTTGAGTGGTTTTCCCCATGGGGGTTTTTCCAGGGTCACGTTGACTAAAAATATGTGTAAAGATCTCGTGGTTTGCATTCTTTTATTTCAGCAAGTAGGTGTAAAGATCCTAGAGGGTGTTTACTATTTTTGTGGAGTTTTATATGTGCTAATTTGGACAGCAAAAACCTCCTAATTAAAACCTTAAAACAACTTCTACAAAAGAGCAGTAAATCACTTCCTATCTGGTAGATTCAAAGGGAAGAAATATCAGACTTGTTGTCTGTCATAAACAACAACAAAAACAGTCCTTAAACTTACCTTGAAAACTGTGCCTAACTCGGTTGAGGACAGACCTGTTAGGCAACCTATAGGAACCTCAAAATTCTTCATGGTATCAGAGCCAAAGGGCACATGAGTTGGCTGATTTACTTTGCAAACGATTGGCAGATTTTTACTTCACCTCACAGTAGTTAGCATCAGTTTTGCTTGGTCAATTTAGCATCAGTTTTTAGCATCAGATGGCAACCATGTTGGTGGTAGGTTTGAGGGTGGAGGATAGGCTAGCAGGGGCTGGAAATTGGTCCCTGTGGAAGGCCAGGATAGTCTTGATTTTGGAGGAACTTGAGCTATGGGATATTGTGGAGAATTCTGTGGTTCCTCCTACAGATGCAATGCTCATGGATGAGTTCCGGAAGAGGAACATCAGGGCCAAGAGGACTATCTTTGATGCGGTCAAGGACCATATCACACCTCATGTATCTGGTAAGGACTTCACATTTCAGATGTGGCAGTCCTTGTGTGGTCTTTACCAGAGCCTTAACCAAAACCGGAAGATGGTGCTCGAGGAGAAGTTAAGGGGCACCAAGATGACGAAGACTGATTCAACGACATCATTCCTCATGAGATTTTCTCAGATTCGTGATGAGTTGGTAGCGGTTGGCAAGATAGTAGATCCCTCTGAATTGGTGAGGACAACCTTAAATGGTTTTTCCAAACCTTGTGAGAGTTTTGTATGAGGCATCGTGGCTAGAGGGCATATGCCCAGTTGGGAGAGGCTCTGGGATGACTTTGTGCAGGAGGCGCTTAAAGTTGGCTCCGAATCCACTTGTCAACTGTAATGTCCCCATTTTGGGACATTATAACATTACAAGATTTCAGAGTGTTATGCCTACCCGAGTAGCCAGATAGGGGTGACAGAGAGTTCGAGAGATATTGAGGGGTTTATTTGGGCCTGACTTGTATCGTTCATCATTAGGATCCATTCCGCACAACTGGGCTTTGGTTCTGTTGCATTC
>SNQJ01S0122121.1:35377-50379 GCA_010110895.2 Picea sitchensis | reverse complement strand
CAAGTTTATGCATGTCATTTGCAGTTGATTATAGACTGCTTTAACTATCATAATCTATTGCAGAATGATATGATTTAATTAATGTGTTATCCATATCTGATTTCTTTCATTATTTAAAAAATGCAGCAATTACTTTGTTTCAGTTAATGAATCACAAATTTCTCTTCTTCGTTAATTGAAGCATTTCGTATAGATCTTTGCATACGGGTTTATCTAACTGTGAAGATTTATAAATCATAAAATTGTTGTAATTTTTATGTCTTGTTTGTCCTGTAATTATATTGGAAGAGTACTGTAGCTTTTTGTTTACAAGGAGCGCCTAGATAATTTGGTGCGGGTTTCCTCCCTCCGATCAGCTAAGACAATCATCATACACAGGACAAACCTGGAGCGTTTCTCTAGGTCAGTTTGTTATTTAATTTGTTAGAATGATATTACTAGTTTAGTTAGATATATGTTTAGTTAGATTTGTAGTTAGAATTAGTATATTAGTTGTTTAGTTTAGTTAGTTTTTGTTTTATTTATGTTCATAAAATTATAAAATCAACAAAAAATATCTTTCTCCGTCTTAGGGAAGAATATAAATGAGTTTTTCAGGTTTTATTCAAATCTATAAATTGTATATATTGTACATTTTGTGAATAAGTTTTATTTCTGTTAGTAGTTAGATATTTAATCAGTTAGAGTTAGTATAGTATTAGTTAGTAGATCGTATATATAGAATAGTTAGTTTAGTTTATTAGTTTGTTTTATTTCCTTTTTTAGTTAGATTAGTTTAGTTTGTTTTAATAGTTATTTTTATTTAGATTAGTTAGTTTAGAGTAGTTTTTTCTTTTTTTGTTTTCTTAGGACTTAGATCGGCTAACGGAGCCGCTAAACCCATCAGGTGGTTCATCCCAAACGGCTTGGCTTATTAGACAACCCCGGACCAGTTACACTCTCCCAGTTGATGGACGGTCAATTTCTCCCATTAAAAGGTCATCATAAATCTATGCACTGTGATGATGTCCCAAAGTGGGAACATTACAGTCCTCCCTGCTAGAAAATTGTGTGTCCTCAAGCAATACCCAAATCCCTCCAAGTAAAATATCAGGATCCCATGTCCACCTGTGGGGTACACGGTAGAACCCATCCAAATACGAACAATAGTACCCTCTACCCCTTGGATCCCATATCAGGAAGTGAACTGCGATACTCTACAAAGCATAGTCCTGAAAGATATCAGCCCTGTGAAACTCGTGCACATGACACATGACCTCATCTTGGAATAGGTCCATCCTCCAAATCTCTACCAAGATCCACACGGTCTCCATCAACTAGACATGATGATGCCAGAATGAGGTACTGCAAGATCTCCGTGAGGCACCCTCAAGCGTTGTGCTCCCCTCAACATTGAAGCTAAATGGAAAGTTAGAATAACTTTCCCTTGCAATGGTCCACTCTCCCCTGTCGGTCAATGAACTTCTCAATCCTGCAATCCTTGAGTCCCATGCTAACCTATGTCGACGATCCTCCTACTGACACTGCACTACTCTGTCCAGGACTATCTATCCCCTCCATACATACAGGATCCTCCTTGCCTGGATCCTCAAGCTGAAATACCCGTGACCACCGAACTTGTTGTCCAGAAACTGTATCTGTATAGGCATCTCTGTAGAAGAAGTACCTATCCAGACATCTCCATGCCCTATCATGATGATCAAGTGGAAGGAAAGGTTTCGCCCCATAGAACAAGTACCTGCAAACCCACTCCAAACCAAACCAAGGTGGAGTGTGTGGCTCTTTGCATGGATGATTTTAGGGGCTAAATTTCGCTCATGGGATAATTTTCCATGGTTTTTCCCAAAAAGAGATTCGCTATTCTAAAAATGATTCGCCCAAATTCTATAGAATAAAATTATTTTAACTTAAAAATCGCTAAAATTTTATACAAACTATATAAAATCCTTAGAAATTTAAATATTTTTACAAAAATGTCGCCAAACATTTATAGTTGGAATATGAAGGATTAATAAGATTTGCCAAGGTTTCTACATTTAAAAATAAATTTCCATCCTTAAAATCATCCTTGGCTCTCTGGTGCAACCTGGGTCAATGTGAACATTGTGCTCACAAAATGGACTCCTGGGTCCCAAGGAAAACTTGGAAGTTTATCACTTCCAATCTCCTCTAACTGCTCCTATGTGAGACTAATCATTTTCAAAAGCCCTCTATGCTCATCTGCTATCCTCCTCATGTTGTTGTCAATGATAAATGTGTCGAAAAAGGATAACAGACATATCTGTAGCTGACTGTAGGACTGGGAGGTGTCACATGCTTTGGTCAATCCCAATGATTTGACCAGAAGCCTATCCATCGGTATCCATGATAGATGCTCTCCTATGGTCATCACCGAATCCCAACCATCCAATACAACTGGAAGTAACCCATCTGATTGCAGGTCAACCAACCTCCCTCTCTCATCTCTCAAGCAACTGCTGAAATGGTGAAGGTGATCCCCCATGACTATGTGATGTTGCGAATGAGTGACATCTGCATACTCCCCTAGGTGTCTCTCCTCCTTGCAAGGCACTATACCCCTTTGAATCTCATCATACATCTCGACATGTCTCTGTGAGCTATCACTCATCACTGTATGCTCTGTCATACTCATGTCGTCTCCCATAGACTCATGTTGCATCATAGATCCGGGCTGTGCTATTGGATCAACCTCTACATGGAGGTCAACCACTCCCAAGACAGAAATGGAAGTGTCCCCCATCAATTGGTGCTCCTCTACTAGATCATCAACATCCTCTATCAACGTGACTGACTGACATCTATGTGTCCACTAAGACAGATGAAGTGGATCTCTGATGGATCTCCTCAAGAGACTCATCTGATCTAGACTTTGATTCTTGAGGAGCTGGTTGTGTGCCTCTCAAGAATCCTCGAGTGCTCTCCAACTCCTGAGTGAGTTGGTCTACCTCCAAATATTGCTCCCTCAGAGCCTCATGATACATCTCACCAACCCTCAGTAAATAATCCCTGTTTGTCAACAGCTACTAGTAGTTAGTTCTCATCATAGATACTCTCTCTCGGAGAGTGTGAAGATCATTCATGGAAACTCCTCCATCTGAGCTACCCCGTGCCATTGATTCTCTCCAATAGTAATCTGCCATCACTACATGCATGTCATCAATATGTCTAGCGGTTGCCCTAATCATAGGCTCACTAACTCTCAACTATGCTGCTAAGTGGTGTGACTCCTGATCATGGTGATACTGGGGTGCCATCTCAGACCCCTCACTGCTAGTGTCAGTCCTGCTAGTGACAACTCTAGAATCCCCAAAAACATCCTCTGCATAAGATGACATGCTGAACTGTCCACTGTCTCCTATGCTACTGGGTACTCCTGTATGCCACTGCATCCCATCACTAGATGCCATCTCCCCCTGACTCACACTGTATCCTGTATGAGTATCTATATCCTCCTATGCACTCAACCTGCTACTATCATCTACGCCTAGATCCCATATAGTTGTGTCAAGACACATGCTATAGTCATCCTGCATACTAAATAGTGCATCCTCATCAATGCAATCTGATCCTAGAAGTAAGTGCTCCATCCACCTGTCAGCCTCTGCAATCCGCTCAACCAATGGAGTCTATAATAGCTATGACTCCATCTCCTCTAGTTGACCTGTATGTGTGAGTTCAACTGCCTGTACGTCATGTACCTCCTCCTGGATCTATGGGTCTACCTGTCCATGGTGTGCATCCCTCATACTAGGCTCATCCATCATACCTAACATGCCACTGATCTCCTCATGTGACGTGGCTATCATGGGTGTCTGGACAGGTGAAATATGTGTCACAGCCCCCATGTCACGCTCATCATATCTAGGTGCTAAAACGTGTAAATCCTCACCAGTGTCACCCCTCTGTTGGGGTGTAAGGTCATCAAAACCATGTGATATGTCCGTTGACGTACTGGTGCTATCATCTTGTCCATCCAACTGCCTATCCACTACACAAGGGTCATCCTCCTCCTCAAGTGTGCAAGAATCAGTAGCCTCTATGCAAGAGTCATCATCACTATCCTTCGAGGTAGAGTCACTATCACTAGCCTCTGTGAAAGAGTCATTGTCATCATCCGACTGCTCTGAATCAACATCTATTGCTCCATCCACACACACCTCATCCTCCCTGTCATAGTGTGCTTTTGATCCCTACACCTATGATCAGGTTCCCATGGCCCCTTGCAATAGTGGCAAGGTTGTGTGCTCCTACTAGGCATGGGGTTTCTCTGTTCTTCCCACCATCTAGCTACTTCTTTTTTCTTTTCACCTGCTATGATGATCCCCTGTAAAATATCCCATTTTCTCCAATGGGGATTTCTATAGGCTACATATTGTGGGAAGGTTATTATAGCCTTAGTTTCCTTGCTAAGTTTGTCATACATGATCTCCAAACATGATATATCAAAGGATATCCTATCCATGTCCTTCCAACTATCCATAAAGACCCCTCAGGTTTGCAGTATTTAAGCTCCGATACCACTGTAATGATCCCAAGCCATTATGCAAGGATCATCACTATTTTGGTGTCTTTTTAAAACTTTTTCTGAGTGAGGTATTTCGTCAAACAGTTTGTTGATCTATTTGTTTACTTGTGTTTATATGTGTGTATGCAACAAATAACAATAATAGACAACCATGAAACATACCTCAACCATAAGCAATATGATAGACAAGACAAAACATCACAAATCTTCTTTATTCATAAAATAGAAGAACCTGCTACAATTGAGATGCCGATCTGGAATGCTCAATAGATGGCCAAGATGATAGACAATAGATGACAAGTATGAGCTGCTACAAANAAGCCTCCAAAGGATGGATAAGAGATGAAGACCAATGCCAAGTGCCAAACCCCTCACCGCTGGAAGATGCCACGCTCTGCTGGATAATTGAAGCTCCTCAACAATTCGGCCCTGGTGTTAAAGATGTCCAATCACCTCTAGAAAGATGCCAAACAATAGATCGAGTGATGGTAAGAACAACCCAAGTTCCGGAATCTCCAAGATCCCTCTCAACCTTTGTAGATCTGAACTCCTCCACTGAATGGTGCACCCCACTGGATGACTGAAGCCCTAGATAATTTGGCCCTGATGAAGGAGGCCTCCAAATTCTCTGTAACTCTCCACAATGATAGATCAGGATGCTGCAATGAGAACCCAAGTGTTAAAATCCTCAAAATACCGTCTAGATCCTTAGATCTAGCTACCCTCCAAATAATGGTGCACCCTCCTCTTTGGAAAACCACCCACTCTCAATACAAATCGATCCTCCATTGAAAGACTCCAGAAAACCACCAAGAATGATGCCAATACAATTTCAAAGCAAACCCATACCTGGAATTCTCGGAATCCCTTCTCCTTAGCTAGGACGAATCCCTCCTCAATGAATGGTGTGCCCCCTTTGCTGGAAACCCCCAACTAGTGCGCCCTCTCTCTATCTGCACAAACAACTGATGTGGAATCCTCTTGCAACTGAGTATATCTGGAACTAGAATGGTGTGGGAGAATATTGCAGCTATGATACCAAGCTTGGGACAAGCTAGGTGGAATATTTCACCACCAAATCGTCCTCTAGGGTTTGTCAAGTCAAAACCCTCAAAACCCCCAATATTGGGCTCACTAGCTAGAAGCCAGAAATCAAAAGATAAACATACATGAATGAATGAGAAGAGGCCCTTGCCTTACCTTTATACTTTTATATCACCTTGTCCCTCCAAAGTGACTTTCATTTTATTAATATTTAATTAATTAATTAAATCAGTTTAATTAGTTAATTAACCTTTTTACCTCTGAAAATATCCTTATCTATCCTTGTGGCTTCCCTGGCCACTGAAAGTCACTTCTAGCCATCCCATCCTGTAGTGTTTCTCCTCATTATTCTAATGAGCTATTACACTAAGAGGTTCCTCCAAGTAATGTGCCCAAAATGACCTCTTCAGTGATTGCAATTAACTTATAGCTCAAAATAGTCAAAATCATGGAAATCGTCGAAATGCAACGAAACCAAAGCCAAACTATGCGGAATGGCTCATAATGATGGAATATGATCATTAATGCAAGCTAGACCCCACAATGCCTCTCAAATACCCCTGTACTCGCTATAACATCCATCTGGCTACTCTGGTCATCATAAACCTCTACACTATGATGATGTCCCAAAGTGGGGACATTATAGTAGGATTGCAGAACTTGAACCTCATCGGAATAACAGAACAACGTAGAATGGGACTTTACCATGATGAAGATATATGACAGTTGGAGGCATCCCGACCATTAGAATGATGCTCCAGAACAGCTAGAAACACATTTATTGACGAAAAAATCGTTGTTGGACCATTGGGATCGCGCCATAACGAACCAATTCATATTGATTGAGGCATTCCTACCCGTTGGAGGAATATGTTATGATGTTGAATATTTAACCCGTTGGATGCTACGCTAGGACCACTTTTTGCAAACCGAGATATCTGAGCTAACAGAGAATTGATTGCATATCGCGTTGTGCTTTCTAGACCTCGTCGTCTGTTTGATTACCTTTTCTATCTATTCTCCTACCCGATCCCCTTGATTACAAGTGTGAATGTCAGGCGAGCATAATTCACTAGAGAGGTTTGTGGAGGATATTTTGATAGAACTCGTGGCTAAGAGAGTCATGTCTATAGGAATATAGGCATTGTTGACTGGCAGATTGCAAGCATCCCCATCTACTGGATGACGTTCTGGCCACGCTACTAAGAAATGAATCAAACACTGTGATGATCTGGCTAATGCAAATCAAATCCCTTCGGTCTTGCCAGAATACATCCCGCCTTTGACTAATGCGGTTAACCGCGACAATGTCCCACGTGATTTTGAATACATGTTGATCACTACGTACCTCCTGAATGGGATACAGGCAGTTGGACCCCAGTTGGGATGGATCCCACCTCTCAAGATCAGTGACTTCAATCACAGAGACTGGAAGATGACTGGGAAGAAGCCCGAGATAGTTCCCCAGCTGTGGATTAAGGAGCTCGCATGATCCATGATCTTGAACGTGATGAAGATCCCCCACTTCGGTCGACATCAGGAGGTTAACACTTGCGTTAAAATCCTCCTGTCATGCTATCATGGAGTTTATATTTGGTTAGATAGGCGCATCACTGTGGATCCAACAATGATCCACCTGATCACTAGATTAAGCATGCAGGGATCGGACCCTCACTTGTTCTACCCAGGAAAAATGTCAGATCACTCCTTGGCCCGACGTATAAAAGAAGTCTATGGTGATGTATAGAAGGGGAAGCGAGGCTACAAGGTAGTGTCCATCTAGGATGGCGTAGTGAGCCTTGCTTTCCAACTGATTGCTGGCAAGCTCATCAGAAAGAACTGGTCGACACAAGTCACAGGGTTCATAGTGGACCTCATAGGGAAATGTGTCAAAGGAATGCAGATGAACTTGATGAGTTACCTCGTCAACGAGTTGGAAAAGGACTATCGTGAAGCACAATATCAAGGGTATGAGTTTCACTTTAGTTGGCTATTGGTATTGATCGCATTTGTTTATTTACAAATGCCTAAAGGAGCAACCTTTCCAGAAGTCGAGCCATCGGAGCCGTTGGCCGCAAGGTTCTCCACCTTGTGGTACACGAATGATATGGAAAACAAGTGGTAGCCAAATGTTGTCTTCCATACTTACTACCTACAACTAAAGCATGCCATTGAATCATTCCCCCGAATGACATCGAATACACTCCATCAGTACAGGTCGTTCACAAAGTTCCACACAGACCGATACTTCATCTACATCACCGCACATAGGGATGAAAGTAAGGAGGAGTTGTAGTCTTACTATAAGTTTACTGAGAAAGACATGGAAGATATCACTAAGGAATGGCCAACATAATTCCTTGTACCAGTGGAAGATGTTGAAATCTCCGACCTTGACATCATCAGAAGTCCTTTGGTCACACAGAATGAGTATGATGGATAGAGCAACGTGAAGAAAAGGGAGGAAGTGCAGGACATAAAAGGTGATGAGAAGGACAATGCATAGGATGAAACTATGCCTAACTCACTTGCAGGAGGAGGAGGAGATGAAGTAAACCAAGAGGAAGGAGGGTAAGAAGGAGACAAGAAAGAAAAAGGCAAAGTGACACCACCAAAGGATCCCCTTACAAAGGCCGAGACATCAAAGAAAAGGAAGGTTTCTCCACAGAAACTCTCAGCACGGAAGAAGACCCAAGCCAATAAGCCTCAGTTGCAAAATGTTCTCATAGTGGACGATATCGAGCTCATCATCACAGCTGTAGAGAACACTTCAGAAAACATATTGTAAAAACATGGATCAAAGCAGGAGTCAATGTATGAAAGAATAGATAAGGAGCTCAAAGACATCCAACAAGATATCCATTTGAGTCGTGCAGTGCCTACTGTGTCATCTTCAACAGAAAATGTAGAATTGGGGGATGAGCCAACCCAATTACCAAGGATAGAAGCTGCAATAGAGGCTCGACTCCATCGAGTCCAAGAAGAAAATGAGCAGGCCATAGAGGCATTAAATAAAGAAGAGGAATTCCTAGAGCAACTTCGAGTTGCGTAGAAGGAGAAAAATGAAATTCAGGTGAAGTTCGAGTAGAACAATGCGAAGATACAGGAAGAAAAAGACAAACTACTCGTAGAGCAGATTGTGATCAAGGAGGCAGTAACTAGAGAACTTTTCTATGTGTCAGGATTGGCACAGGAGGAAGAAGAATCATCAGAGATACAAGTGGGGAAACGCGTTGAGGCCATTAAGCAGCTTGAAGCAAGAATAATGGAGCTAGAAATCCAAGCAGTGGTGAGCACTCCACAAGAAGTGTGCGATCAGAGGGACGAAGCTTCTAGGAACGAAGTAGAAAGAATTAGGGAACTCACCTCAGAGTGTAAGAAACTAAGTGATCAAAGTGTGTAGACCTATGAGCGCCTTGGAGAAGATCCAGAGATGAGGAAATTGGAAGCACAACTCCAGGTGGCAAAGCAGCAGGCATCCACCATGCAAGAACAAATGAAGCTGCTTACTGCAATTGAGAATATGAAGAGGTCGCAGGAGAAGCGCGTAGTCCAGCAATAGGTTACTGCCATCCAGAGCAAGGTTATGGAAGTGACACAGAGACTCCAGCCGGTGAAGAACGAAGCCTGCATGATTTTTGAAGAAGTTGAAGGACAAGGCTCACAGCTAGACCAACTGGTTGTGACAGTGGAACAATGCCTCGAAGGGCCTGTCACTGTGCAAGTCATTCAGAAGTTTGCTGAGCAGGAGGCTCTAGCGAAGCAGCAAGTCGAGGTAGCTCAAGCTAAGCTCAAGGCCTTCGAAGCAGCCCTACCCATATCTGAGTGACTCAGGATGAGTCACAGGTGAGTGTTGGGGGCCTGTTAGCCCTTGACCAAGTTTTGATGAAACATTGGTCATGTTTGACCATTTTTTGAACTTCGACAGGCTGGTCGAAGATGGAGCGCCCAGGCAGAGCTCAGATCGCAGGATCTCACCTATTTTGCGGGATTTTGGGGTTTTTAGAGTTTATGTAATGGATATGGGATGTCGACCCATGGGATTACCCATGTTTAGGCCTTCTTTTTGTAATGTATAAATAAGTAGATAGGACTTAGAGCGAAGTCTGTCTAGGTGGGCTTCATGTAAGAATATGTAAAAGGTGCTAGGTAAGTGTTGTATTGATATTTTTTGGCTCAGTGCAAGTAATTGTAAGAGGCTTTGTGCACAGACTGTGTAAGGCTTTGTGCTAATACGGAGTTGGCTCTCTGCCTTGACCTGATTTTGGGAAAGAAGATCTGGCGAGCTACACGCAAATCTCCTGTCCTCTGAGGAGTTGCACTCTGTGGATTTGTGTGAAAGATCCAAGGAATGTAGAAAGATTGAATATTAATAAAGAAGAGAAGAATAAGTTGGTGGATGTAGCCCCACACTCGAGTGAACCACGTATATCCCGTGTTTTTATGTGCTTTGTGCAATACTTCTCATGTTGTTTATGTGTTTATCTTCTTAATGCATTGATCTTGATGTATGATGGATAGATCTATTGATGCTTAGTGCTTTATGATATTTGATTGTTAGATCTGAGTAAATGTTATGTGCTAGGTGATCAAAAGTACTTGATCTTGGTTGCTACTACACTGATATGTAATTAGGGTTTAATATGTGATGTGAATGGGACTTATGAACCAATGCATATTGATTGGCTAAGTGCTCTATTAAGTGTTGTAATCAGATATCTGTGAACTAGCTAGGTTGTAGACACTTGAGTCCTACAACCCCCCCTGCCTCTACCTCGGGTGAGACTTCATTTGCTTCGCAAGTGTTGCTGAAAGGGTTGATAGTTAGGGTTTTGTTGGTGCGTTGTTGAAACATTGAACCCCGGGTCTTCCCTGTGCCAACAAGGCCTTCAAAGCTTCTTTAGTAGCTATTAGATAAAACAAGGTCCTCATCTAGACATAAAGGATTATGGTTAGAATCAATACTTAAAGAGTAGCTTATTTAGTTGTATTCCTAGAATTAAAGTCTCCTAGGAGGAGGGTATTACCTTCATTTTTCAGACTATAAATATCTTGTTCTAAGTTATTATAGGGATTACCTAGATTTTTTTTCTTGTACAAAATAGAATTAATAGGTGCAAAATAGAAAATTTCTATATACATATTCTTAGCATTGGTGTTTGAAATTTCCATCCAAATGTACTGATTAAGAGGGTCAATCTTATGAAGTTGAATGTGAGGAGAAATTATCTTTCTAATATAACAATCTATGCCTCCTATCCCTCTATGGTGGGATTTTTTGTTCCATGTCAACCACAAGACACATCCTTCTATGTTAGGGACCTTAGACTCCTCATGCTCCCAAGTTTCAACTAGACAAATAATATCAATATCACTCGGGATCCAACTTATCATAGGACCTTTGCACCATGGAAAGCCATGATAGTTCCAAAAAAGGATCCCGAGTGTCCCAAATTCCTATTTATTATTATCCTTCTGGTCTCTATCCCTAACAATAGCTTTTTGATTTCTAATTATTGCCCATTTTCCTTCTTTCCTCACTTCTTTTGCCTTTTGAACTTCCTTACTTAATTCAACTTAGTCTTTGGGAATGAGGTCTTCATTTATAAATATTACTGACCCTTTTAAGCTTGGAGATTTACTGAGTGTGCTATATTTATGGTCATTACAACTTACTTTGACACAGATCAACCTATCTTTGTGATCAATTATTTTTCCTAGCCTCTTTGCTTCTATGAGGTAAGTTGTATCAATTTGTGATTTATTATTTAATTCTTCTTTTTCTATTGCTAGCGTATCCTCCTCTTCTTGTTCTTTTATACCAAAAATTATGAGGTTCAAGGCTCTTTTGTTACTTCCTCTTCTTGTTCTTTTATACCAAAAATTATGAGGTTCAAGGCTCTTTTGTTACGCTCATGGTTCAGTTCGATTAGCTTATTCATTTCCTCTTTGATGGGTTTGATATCCAATTTGTTTTCGATATTACTGAGGGTCAAATTGTTGTTTAGTTTTTCTTTTAACTCTTTAATCCTATCTCTCAGGTTATGATTTTCTTCAACCTCTCCTTCTTGGGTTGATTGTTTATGTTTTTCCATTTCTTGAATCATATCCTTCATTGTGTGCAATTCATTCTTGAACCCTAAAAATCTATCTTCTATTTGAGTTTGAATGGTATCTTTGAAGAGTCTAATTTTTTTTATCAACCATTGTCTCTAACTCTATTTGGAGTTTTAGTTTTCTTTCTTCACTCATTTTTTTAATGATTCTAACTCTATTTGGTTTTTGGCATCTATCTCTTCTCTCATTTTTTCTACTGATTCCATATAATCCTAAAGGATCTCTAGGGTGATTTTGGGGGGGCTCCCCATGTTAGGGTGAGTTTTTGGAATAGGTGGTGGAGTGCTCATATTGAAAAGAAGAGAAAAAAATGTAACAATTATTATTTTAGATTGACTTTAAAAATGGATTTTTTTTCTTTTTAATTGATAACAATGATACTAATTATTATGTCAAATCAAGTTTACTTATGAAACTTTAAAAAATAAAAAAGATAATTAATAAATAATATTTAAATTTCTTTAATTTTCCAGTTAATAGATTATAAATATATTTTAAATTAAAATTGAATAGAAGTAAAAAGTGACTCGTCACATTTGAGGTGTCCATGTGCTCAACAACTTGAAGAAGCCTAGAAACATAGATACATAATGTTAGAAATAAAATATCTCCTTCAAAACCTTAGAGATATAATTTCAAAACTATAGAGAAGTACACTCCACCACTAACTATTCTACACCCTAGGGACATTTTTTTTTTAATTTTATGTATAAAGAAAAAAAATTAAAAATATTAAATTTAAATGGTAAAACCAAAAATTATATTAAAAAACAAAAACATTTTTTTTTATGAATTTTATGGAATTTATTTTTTTTAAGATCAAGAATAAGCTCCTTAATTCTTAAAGAAGTGGTATTTTTTTGTATATGATAATTTGTATTTCTACTTGAACAAAATTTGAATAATAAATCTTGATGCAATATTTAATTCCAATATTTTAAATATAATAAATGGTCTGAGGTGTGTAGGGAAGTCACGTATGTTGTGTATTGTTAAGGAACTCAGCTTATGAGTCAACATAGGCACACTTGAATATAATAAATACTTTTTTAAACATAAGATTAAATAATTTTAATTGTAAATAGAATTTAATTTAAATATTTTATTTTTGCATTTTGTTTATATTTTCAAAAATACAATTTGACTAAGAAAAATTACAATTTTTTTTTTTAAGTAAGAGTTTTTTATTACCTTTTGGCATTGAAAATATATCTGAAAAAGTGAAACGTGCTAAAAAGACAAAAACAGAGTGTTTATACATGTGTCTTGTGCTAAACCAAAAGATGTCGTAGCATAGTCCAAAATCTCTGCATGAGTAAGCTACTTAAATCCTAAAACATTAAGAAGAAGGTTGTGACCTGAACCCAATGTTGCATTCACGTGCTAAGCGTTCTCTGTCTCATTTGGGTCGTGTGTCACTGAACCAAGTACCTGAATGGAACCCAGGAGGGTGGTGAGCAGGAGTTCCATCATTTTCCCACGTCTATAGGTCATCCATGTCCCTGCGAGAGTTGAAGAAAAGACCTTGCATATTTTCTTAAGCTGCTAGGAGGAGCATCCATACATCACAATTTGCATAGGCTTGCGGAAGAGGAGGCGAGGGAGGATGCTCTGCTAAGGGGGTGGAGGGAAGAGGAGGGGGTGGAGGGAAGGGAAGAGGGCTCAGGAGGAGGAAGCAATGGTTGGATGAGGGTTGGGGGCTAAGCCCAATGAGTTTCTAGCCTGGTCGAACTGTTCAAGATGGTAAGCCCATGGTGAGGAGAGAGGAGGAAGAGGGGAGGAGGGACAGGAGGGGAGAAGGGGAAGAGGGCTCACGAGGAGGAAGAAAGGGTTGGATGAGGGTTGGGGGCTAAGCCTAATGAGTTTCCATCTTGGTTGAACCATTCAAGACGATAAGCCCATGGTGAGGAAAGAGGGGGAAGAGCTTGTTGGACATGAGGGGAATCAACTAAGGACAAGGTGGTGGAGTTCGAAACTGATGGGTCTAGCGAAGGTAGACGAAGAGCCATGCGACGATAATTTTGGTACCATTGAGAGACAATTTTTTACTTCCCTCGCTCACGAGGAGAAGGAGGAGGCCAGTGGAAGGCACTGGGGGATGAATAGAAGAGTCAATCCAGAGGATGGAGCCAAGAAAAATCAGAGCGTATGGGAAACTAGCTGAGGATATCGATGATGAAGTGAGTCCTGAGACAAACCCCCATGGTATTAAATCACACAAACCTAGGAGAAGAAGGACATGCCAGAAGTTCGTCACCATGACATAGTGGGTGGAGATGGCATGCTAGAGAGGGAATTCATAAGCGTAGGGAGTAAATGGAATGTGAGGTCTGAGGAGGTAGCATTTAAGGAGAAGGGTGGCACCAGGGAGGGAGTCACATGGCCGCCCTACTGTTGGACCATGCTGCTTGTCCTCGTGTGGAGTGTTGGACGCTCCACCAGTGCGTTGGGCTGAGTTGGACGTCTAACACCCCAAGTTGGATGTCTAACACCCACAGTTGGATAGTGTTGACTTCAACCACACTCAAATAAATGATGCTCAGTCTGCATCTGGCTCCAAGTATTTTCTTGTCAGTGGATTAGTTTAGCTTACAGTGTGATGTTTTTCTTCATTTAATAATGGATCGTATTGCTAAAATCTCATGGCTATCGTTGCTCCTAAATACAATTCAAAATACAATGCATGTACATAAATTCATAATCATAAAATAAACAACATGGAGTTCATCGTTTTCTCCATAAAAAGGTAAATATGAAGAATAGAATCACATTTTATGGTGGAAAGCTATGAAGAAAAATAGGAGCGAAATCTCAACTATGTGCAGATGCAGGAGTAATAAATGACAAATTGCTCCAGTGATCCTGGTCATGTAATTCGGGCCATGGAAAAGAGGATTGTGGCTGAAAAGCTTCAGTCAATTCTGACTGAATGCTATTGGTGTTGTTAATGTTGTCATCATTATCAGAGAAATCCAGAAGAAGCTCCGGAAAATCTAATTCCTCAAGGGTGTTATCTTTTGTCTTGATAAATTGTGAAGCAAGAAATGCAAAGAGAAAGAATAGAACAGAAAATGGTATATTAGAATGTAAGAAGAAAAGTACAATGAGAAGAGTTAATGAAGAACTACTATGCAAAGGGAAATAATTGAGCTAAATAGGCTCAAGCAAATCAAGAAAAGAAACTACAGCTGGCCAGGACAGCTGGCAGTGTACAATCAGCCTGTTGAGGTTACATTATATTTAACACTCCCTCTTAAACTCAACAGTTACAAACATCAACACTGATTATGCCTAA
>SNQJ01S0122121.1:8347-35367 GCA_010110895.2 Picea sitchensis | reverse complement strand
TTGTTGTGAGAATCCTTTGGCAACAAGTCTTGCCTTGTGTTTTTCAATCTGCCATTTTTCATTGAGTTTAGTTTTGTAAACCCACTTGACACCAATACTTTTCTTGTGACTGGGCAAAGCAACAAGATCCCATGTCTTTTTCTTGTCAATGTGACGCAACCACGCTCCTCGGAGCACGACCGCTCTCCTCAGGACCTTCTTTTCCTCTAGGCCTGAAGAACTCAATGGTTCTTCTACTCCCCTGTCTGGAAGTTTGCACCCCCACAGGTTTTCTTCGGCGCGATCCTCTCTTCTTTTCCTTCGAAGGACCAGAGCTCGTGGCTTCGCGAATTCTTGTTTGTTCACTTGGCTCGAATCCCCGAGATCCGATATGTCGTCAACGCCGACTTTTTCCCACCTTATCGGGACTTTGGTTCTATTGCAACCTCGCTAATCGCGATGCCAAGTTCTCAATTTTACAACTCCCGACTAGCGATGTGCCGAAACACCGATACACACGTGCGAGTTGACTTTTTCTGACGATCCCTTATCTCTTCGGGACTTCGGGCTTCATTGGATCGTGAATCCTAATACCAAATACTCGGGACTTCTCGCAACGAGATCCCGATGACTCGCATCACCTGACACGTCACCAAATCCTGTGGCCCATGCTATTCACTCACCCGTCCGAGTATTGCGCTTCGCAATATCGCGACTTCCGTTGCGAAGATGTGGAGCCTCGACTCCCGAACTCCCGAGATGTCGATCCACGAGTAGATCCAATGGTCCTCATGATCCTGATCGACGGTCCTACCCTTCCTGATCTTAGAACCTCTTGATGCCTTCACTATACCTTCCCTACTTCTCAGTGAGATCTGACAACTCACAGGGCGTCGCGAATTCTTCTCAGAGAATTCCAACCGTTCTTCCTTCCTTTGGAGAATCTATGAAATAGTTGAGTGTTCCTCCACGGGACTCGTTCCACTATGCGTAACTTACGGCTCTTCCCTCGGATTTTCGACAGCAACTTCCTCTACACTTATCCTTTGATGAATTCGAAGGCCTACTCCTCCTGAGCTTGTTCTCGACTTCTCAAGTCCTTCTGAGAACTTCTTGCGCGCACTCCTTGCAACAAATCTTCAACAACGTCTAAGTGTTTAAGTCGTTCGACCCTGCGCACTCTTGCAGCAGCAGTCTCTTGATACTTTTCTCAGAATCGCAACTCTGAGACTTCGCTTGGCCTGCGCACTCCTTGCACGGCACTGCGCCTATCTGCACCCTCGAAGAAATGAGAACAAAAGTTTCCTCTAAGTGAACCCTTCTGTCAATGCACTCCTTGCGGACAATTAGACTGCACTCCTTGCAGGAATTCTCTAGTTCAATTTAGAGAAAAAATTGAAACTAATTTCTTCTTCCTCTATGACTCCAATTCAACCATGAAATCACATACACAGCATATAAAAGCAAATGTATGACAAGAAATAAACATCCATGAGCATAACATCAATAGACAGAGAAACAACACAAACCATGAAAATTGAATCAAAGATTTCTTCTATTAATTCAATTGCCTGTACATGGGTGTTCTTCACACAGTTCTCTGCTTGCTATTCTCTTCTTCTAAAGGTTTTATTATCCAGGGTTATGTTACAATGTACAAGTGAGGGTGTCTATATCCATTTTCCCTCTCAAACTCTAAACTATCAAATCTAGAATTAAATGTTCTATCTACTTTACATTAACCATCTTAAATGCCTCAACTACCTAAGGACGAGAGATTAAAGGCTCAAGGTCCATTACAATATACAAAGTGCGCTTCATTAAATCCACACATTAATGTTTGGTGCAACAATATCAAGGTGTTTTCAAAATTTGTGCTAGCGCTGTCCAGCTGTCTTCCGCTCCACGCTGGCTCGCTTGATGTGCTGGCGATGCTCCTGCATCACAATGGAGTCAATTTCTTGGTTCATGGATTGAACCCAATGTGGATCCTTAGCTGCTTCCTTAAAAGATGTAGGTTGACATGACATTAAAGCAAAAATGTTGTGTTGTTCAAAGTCATCCAACTACTAATGGATTTCTCTCAAACTTCGAGTTCTCTGATTTCAAATTTCAGAGGATGAGTCTCTACTAGAAGTTGAGTGATCCTGTGAGTGTTCAGGTTGTCTTTGTACCTGCAATCTTGGAAAAACAGTTTGAGGTACTTGATGTCCTGAATTTTCTGTGTTTTTAGCATTGGGCAGCAAAGTATTTTAACTGTCCATTTGCTGATTTTCTGAATCATTCCAGAAATTTTACATCTCTGTCGAGAATTAATTTCTTGGAGATTGGATTGTAAAGCCTGTAAGCTTTAGATGTTTCACTATATCCAGTGAATATACATTTTTCACTTCTATCATCCAATTTCTTCCTTAATTCAGAAGGTATGTGAGCGTATGCTATGCATCCAAATGTCATTAGATGCGCAACATTGAGCTTTGTCCCACTCCATGCTTCTTGGGGGAATTTCATCTTTAGACTTGTGGTTGGAGATATATTCAAGAGATAAACTGAGCATGCTATTGCTTCAGCCCAAAAAATATTGGACAAACTTTTCTCTTTCAGAAGTGTTCTTGCTATATTCATTATTGTCTGATTTTTTCTTTTAGCCACTCCATTCTGTTGTGGAGTATACCTGGCTGTTGTTTGCATGATAATGCCTTGAGATTTGTAGAAATTTGCAAATTCTCCAGAGTTGTATTCTCCTCCTCCATCTGACCTGAGTGCTTTGATATATTTGCCACTCTGTTTTTCAGCTTTTGCCTTGAATTCTTTGAATTTTGCAAAAGTTTTAGACTTGTGTCTGAGAAAATAGATCCATATTTTTTTGTTGAAATCATCAATAAATGTTAGAAAATAAAAGCTACCACGTATGGGCTTTGTTTACATTGGTCCACATAGGTTAGTGTGAACAAGTTCAAGATGTTGTTTGGCTTGATTGGAAGACTATGGAAAACTATTTCTCTTATGTTTTCCAAGTATGCATGACTAAAATGGGGGAATTTGCTCTTTAAATATAGGAAGACCTTTGACCATGGAGTTCTTCTGAAGAAGACTTAGACTCTGAAAGGGTAGATGTCCAAATCTTGTATGCCAAACCATAGTTTCATTCAGGGTTGATGCACTTTGTGCATATGGTTGAATCAGATTTGCAGTTCTGAGGGTAAGGGGAAACATCTTATTCGAAGTCATATGGATTTCAGAAATCAATTTTCTGTTGGGGTTTTTATCATATATTTTGCAATATGCTCCCTCAAAAATTACCTTATAGCCATGTTCAATGAGTTGTCCTACACTTAGCAAATTATGTTTCAGATATGGAACATGATAGACATTGTTTATGTCTTTCTTGACATTTTGTTTAGTAAGAATATGAACAATTCCTTTTCCTTGAACTTTGACTAAGTAATCATTTCCAAGTGTAATATGAGATGAGATTGAAGAATCAATGCATGAAAGTGATTCTTTGTTACCTGTCATGTGATTGTTGCATCCATTGTCTAGCAACTAGAAATCTTTAGGTTGTTCTTCAGTCTTGTGGCATGAGAGAAACACACCTCTTGAGGTTTCTCCCGTATGATTTGACACATGTGCTCCGCCTGAGAGATGATCTGCTTGCTTCTTCCTGCATTCAGATTCATAGTGCCCATACTTTTTGTAGTAATAGCATTGTATTCTTGTTTTGTAATTTGATCTTCTCCCTTTGCCTCTTTGAGGATGGAAATTCTGATGTTGATTTTGTTGTTGTTGTCTTTGACCTTGGAAATTTTGATTTGGATATTGTTGTCTGTTACCTCCACTGGAGGGAGGGTTACTTTGATTGCTCCCTCTTCCTTGGTGACCTCTGCTTCTTCCTTTTCCTCTCCCTCTGCTGAAGGAGAATTGAGTTTTGAAAGCATTGGAGATTGAATCATCTGTGAGATACAGTCTGGTCTCATATGTCACTAGAGAACCAATTAATTCATCTGTTGAAAAACTTGACAGATCCTTGGATTCAAGGATTGTTGTTACAACCATTTCGAATTTCTTGGGAAAACTTTTGAGTCTTTCTCAACAATGCGTTGATCAGTGATGGCTTCGCCAATCAATCTGATCTGGTTCACGATTCCCATGACTCTGGTCATGAACTGATCAACACTTTCAGACTCTGTCATCCTTAGAGTCTCAAATTGCGTCCTTAGGGTCTGTAGTTTAACTGTTTTGACCCTGTCATTTCCTTGATAGGAATATTTAAGGATGTCCCAAGCCTATTTTGAAGTACCAGTGCCTGTGATTTTTGAAAAAATCGAGTCATCCACAGGATTTTGAATCCAAAATTTAGCTTTATTTTCTCTATTTCTCTGAGTTGCCTGAGCAATTTTCTGTTGGTTTGTCATGGCGACAAGGTCTGCTGGATCTAGTTCCACATATCCATGATCCACTGGATCCCATAACTCTTGTATTTGCAAGAACGATCTCATCCGAAGAGACCAGAAGTCATAGTTCTTTCCAAGAAGAATCGGACCCTGAGTTGGTCCAATATTGCTAGACGATGCCATATTTAAAGAATTTAACAAAACATAAAAACAAATCTTATTTACCTGTTTCTCTTGCGTAAAACCAGGTCTACTGCTTTCTTGCAGTGATTTCAGAACTCGACAATTTGAGATTTCGTGAGTTTCGACTTCGCGAGTTTTGGCTTCGCGATTTTGACTTCGAAACTTCGTTATACGAGTCATCCGGTCTCTTGTCTTTCCAACTTTCGATTACCGAAATGTCGATTGTCGATTGCCGATTGCCGAAGAGAGCTTATCGACCTTGAATTGGCCCTTAATCTCTGTTCAATGTGACCACGCGCCTAAATGTTAAATCACTTTCGAGATTTTTCCTTTGAACAATTCAACGGTCCAGATCTTCTAGTGATCTGACAGTCCAGATCACTTCGGGATTTCGCGATTCGTTATTTTGCAAGTTTAGAACTCTTGTCCCAGAGTTTCCGAAACCGCGAACTCCGAAATGTCGATTTGCCGAAATGGATTTAACTTCAGTTAGCCCCTTGGGCTATACCTCTGGTCCACATGACCTCTCCTGATATGACCGCAGCCCCTTTCGGGGTTTCGCGAGTTAAACGCGTGATTTCGGGTTTCGGGACTTCCTGTTTCCCGATGTCGAGAACCTCCATCTTCTCGATCTCCCGATCTTCAAAATGTCGATGGCCCTTTCCTTTCAGGACTTTCCCTGAAGGCCTAGATAGTTGCCACGCATCTCCGCAAGATGGATAGTCCTCGTCGTTTCGCGATTTTGCGACTTGCGACTCCAAATCCTCTGTCAACTTGAAACCTCGGTAGCCGAGATGCCGACGGTTTCCTCGATCTTCGGCACGTGTCCGAACAAATGGAAGGCTGTGATCTTTTTGGGATTTCAGGACTTTTTCCATGGAGTGTCCCAACCTTTCATCAACAAGACCTCCGATATCCCGAACTCTGGAATGCCAAAATGATGGCACTTGGATCTACTGCCACCTGTCCTCTGAGATGGACGACTCACAATCCTCTCAGGATTTCGCGATACATGCTGTCGGGATTTCACGATTTTGCGTATTGGGGTTTTGGAATGCAGTCACCTTTGCTCGTCCAACTCCCAATCCCCAATTTTGCGATCGGATCAGATCGACGACTCCCGATCTTTTTCGATCCAATGGTCCAGAATGACTCGAAATTTCGCGATTCGCAAATTCTCACGGCAGTGTTCTGACCTTTACACCTTGCAAGTCAGCGAAATGTCGAGATCTCGCCACGTGTCTCTTGATGGACGGTCCAAATGATTTCGTGACTTCGTAAGTCAAAATTTCTCCTGTGTGCTCCAGAGGACTAAACCTCGTGCACTTTCTTGCTGATTCAACGGTTGTCGGTCCTCTATGCAAGATCTAACAGCTGAAACTCTTTCTCCTTTTCTGCACTCTCTTCATCCCTTCTGAACTGGATTTTCGCCTCGGATCTGTTCGCAGGTCGGATCTTACAGCTGCGATGGCTATTCTTTGCTCGTTCGACGTGTTCTTTGCGGATTTTGCAAAGATTGACCAATCTTTCACCGATTTGCAAAGATTTGACAAGATCTTTAAAGGCTTGTTCTCTGCAATAGTCTTTGACAGATTTGAGAGAATTCCTGCAGTTCTTTAAACGCCTCTTCTTTCTGTAACAATCCTTCATGAATTTGAACAAATATCCGTGAAATCTTCAACATTTCTGCCTTCTGAAGGTTTTCTTCGTGAATCTTTGACGAATTTTGAAAATTGTACAAGAAACTTTATTGTTTCTCCATCTATAGTCTCCGCTTCCTTCTCATGTTTCTGCTCCTCAAAACTTTCGAGCGTAGTACGCTCTGCGACGTTGGCTAGCTCCCTACAACGATCTTTTGAGAGTATGAATAGACAGCTTTCCAAGCTTTGTGAAAAGTCTGTGAAGCGTTCTCTCGTGATCTGTGTAAGCTCTTTTCTGTGAGGATCCCGTTGCTCTCCAGCCTGTGTGAAGAGGCTTACTACTGAAGCTCTGATACCATGATAAATTGTGAAGCAAGAAATGCAAAGAGAAAGAATAGAACAGAAAACAATATATTAGAATGTAAGAAGAAAATTACAATGAGAAGAGTTAATGAAGAACTACTATGGAAAGGGAAATAGCTAAGCTAAATAGGCTCAAGCAAGTCAAGAATAGAAAGTACAGCTGGCGAGGATAGCTGGCAGTGTACAGTTAGCCTGTTGAAATTACATTATATTTAACATGTCTGGTCCATGGTCATATCAGCAAAACATGAAAGTACTTCATGGGTTTTCACATTGCAGTCCCCAATCCATTCAAATGATGCAGAATTGCACTGTTGGGAGCCATTTTCCTTATGTTTATTCTTTGGGTTCAAGGACTGATCACAACTATTTTGGGTAGAAGGACAGCGCAAGGAAGAAACCGAACTCAGAGGAATTTCAGACGATAAAACAGGATAGTCTCCTGCTCCACTGGGATTATGATTCTCCTTCCTGAAGGCCTTCCCAGCTTCCTGAATTCCATATCATTAAGAAATAATCAGCGGGTGGATTATCATTAGGCATTGTGGTCTTTTCCACTGTATTGTTATTGGTGTGGTAACCAACGGTAGAATTAGAGGATATGAGAAGTGAAGCTCTGGAGAGCCTAGCTTCTGCTTCGAGTCTTGCATTTTCCCACTATGCCTTGTGCCTCATGAGGGCCACGACCTCAGATCCCTCTGGAGCAGTGGGAATGGCTTCTACTATGGGTGCATGAGTCGAGGGATCGAGTCCCATCTTCAACAAACGCTTCTTCAAATGCGTATTCCAAAAGTTCTTGATCTCATTGTCTGTTCTTCCCGGGAGCTGTGAGGCTATGACAGACCATCTGCAAGCATCAGAGCAATAAATAAATCATACAACTTGATAATATGGAATAATTATTATAATTATTTATATGTTTACCTTTTCCCTAGAATTCCATGCGACTGAATAATAGTTTGCTCTTCTTGTTGTGTAAAGGAGCCCCTCTTGATATCAGGTCTCAGATAATTCGTCCAGCGGAGACGACAACTCTTACCACAGCGAAGAAGTCCTGCACCGATCAAAAGAACAAATAACTAACGGTCAGAATATATATTCCTTCTTAAAATACTAATTCTGAGAAGAAAGAACAAACAACCAACGGTCAGAATATGTATTCTGAGAAGTAGGATATGCATATTTTTTAAATTTAAAAATATGCAATATAAATTTTAATTAAAAAATAAAATATGTATACATCCAACACAAAATGTACATATATTCTATCTATACAGCCGAAACACTGGTGTATGTAAAAATATAATATCCATTACGCACCAGCAAGCTCCGGAAGCGCACGCCATCTCCCATGCCCATTCTTCTTAATGTAATTGACGAGAATTTTGTCCTCCTCGCAAGTCCAGGGGCCCGTCTTTAACCCCATTTTGTCACAGCACGGAGGTCTACCCATCTTAGATCTCTCAGTGGAGCATGCAGATAATCCAAAAGTATAACGCGTTTGTATTCTGATCGAAACAATAATCTCCAATGCAAATAGCCAGTGGAATGCTCCTTGAGAGGTAGGAAGAGAAGTGAGGACCAACAATATTAAATGGTATTTATTATAGCACATAGCTTCATGAAAAATCGTAGAACAGTAGTATGCATGGATCTCAAATGTCCATGAGAGGCAGGAAGTGAAGCTGGGACCAATTGTATTAAATGGTGTTTATTATACACAAAGCTTCATCGAAAATCATAGAGATTTTTTTTCTAGGAATACGTTAAATTTGTAACAAACAAGTTTTATTTCATTTTCAGGTATGGGTTGATTCTGGCCAAAATTTTAAAAAGTTTTGTATAATCCAGGTTTCATATAACCTTATCTTCAAGTTTTGCCTAAGTTTAAACCGAACCAAATGCTCCCAAAATAGATCAAAATTTCAAATTTACAAATTTTTTAATGACAAAAACTTTATCTATACTAGAAAAAATTATATGTATGTATTTGTTGAGGACTAGATGTTCAAAATATCAATCAAATTTTTAAATTATTTATTCTTTTATCAGTTAGATATTTATAATTAGAGTAGGTTAATTGGAGCAAACAGAGGTAAAAAAAGGCATGAATCTTGTCAGATTTTCAGGGGTAGTTTGAGTTTCTTATGAATTAAATTTCCATAAATTTTAAAACTTTACCTTCTTATCTTAGGGGTTTTGTCCCATTTTAAACCAACTCAAATGCTCAGAAAATCGATCAAAGTTCTGAATTAACAGAAAATTTTAAATAAAACCACCAAAAAACTTGCCAAAAAATAACCCTAAAAAAAATTGCTCCAGAATTAACCCACCTCTAATATATATATACTTGTGATATAAATACCCACTCAAAGATCGTGTGCATGTACTGTCTCATGTATTTACAAGTAGTTATTAAAAAAGCAAGATGTGATGTGGATGGCACAATGCGGAGAAGGGTGTGGAAGTTGTCATGGATTTGGATTTGTCTGCTCCGTTTGATTGGGCTGTGAAGCACTTTCAGCGTTTGAATATTATGTTCCCTTTTTACACGGCTACGTACAAAGGTGACAAAGCGAAGGACAGAGGCCGACGTACATACTCTTAATAACAGTATCATGATGGAACACGATTTTTCTGAGGTCGGAGTTGGGGTCACTTGTCACCAACTGTGTATTGTTGACAGAGTAATTCAATTCGTTTATCTGAACTGAAATAGTAGCGTTGGATTTATGCTCTGAAGTATTTGAAATCCTTGCATGCGTGGGGTCATAGTTATAGCCTACTTGTTAGGTATTAGTATCTTTCCATCATTTAAATCCAATACAAAATATAATAAATATTGTGATTTGAAATAGTTCAAATGCGTGGGTCATAGTTATAGCTCAATAATTGCTGGGTATTGCTCTAATGAGTATCGTTCCACTCTCAAAACCTAATATCATATAAGTATATAGTAAGTATTATTTGATATTTTGAAATGAAGGGAGTGGGTTAATTTCGGAGTAATTCTGATCAATTCAGAATTTTGATTGATTTTTTGAATATTTGGATCGGTTTAAAATGAGGCAAAACTTCTGAAATAAAAACACTAAAATATATGAAACTTTTATTGTGCCAAACTCATATTATACGTGAAAATATGACCAAGAGCCTCATACTAACCCTGAAAAAGTGGATTATAGTTTGAATTATAGTTATAGCTCAATAATTATTGGGTATTGCTATAATGAGTATCGTTCCACCCTCAAAACCTAATATTATTTAAGGATATAGTAAGATTTATGTGGTGAAGTACTTCATATCCAATACATGTTTACATTCTTATTTTATATATAAGCAATGTGTATTTACTATATTCTTATTTTATATATAATGTATTTAATTATGTTAATTTATATTAAGTAAAGTTTGATTTTGTTTGAATGTGCAATATTAGTTTTTTTAATATTTTTGAAAATATATTTTTAAATGTAATGACAAAAATAAATGACTTTCAATAAGGAGAAAACATTTTAATAATTTGAAATAGGGTAGTAAAGATTATTAAGACTTGTGATTATTAAAACTATTTAAAACCTAGTTTATTTTAAAATTGAAATTACATATATATCAAAAACATTTCTAATTTTAAATATGCTTATGGTAAACTCAAGGCTCAAGGCTCAACATTAGTAAATTAATTTTTATAAAAAAAATTACTATTATATGTATTTTATTTACAACCCATTTTTCCAAATCAAACTCATCTCTACAATGTCATGTGTATTATGGTGAAGTATTTCAAATCATTGAATAAAACAATGTAATATCTTTTTTTTTTTAAGTGAGTGTAGATTTTTGTATTACTAAAAGAGATTATGGTACAAAAAGAGGGAAGACTCCCTGATCTACCAAAATAGAAACCAGACCAGGGGTTCCAGAGTTATGTTTTCTAAGAAAGCAGAGGGGAATGATTGAGCCGCCACCTTGGGAAACCGACCTAGCCCTACCATATCAGTTTGAAGAGCTAAACAAAAACATATATGTAAAATGACAACATATAAAAGAAGGATGCCCCTACACTAAGCAACATAAATTGACTAGTTGTCGACGTGACGCTAGTCCAGGATGATGACATGTTTTTTTCCTTCATCCTTCCTATCTGTGTTCTCATCCCTCTGGACCACCATGTGAGTCTTTCTGATACAGGCTAGGGCTCCATTCCGGTCCACTTGCGTGATGTCCATGTGATGGAAATAGCGCAAGTATAGGTGGAATTGGGTTGTCATTTGCTCCATCTTCTCCTTCTGTTCCCTCTGGTCCTTAGCTAGCCATTTTGTACTGGCCTCGAGGTTGCTGATGTGATTCAGGATCTCTGTAAGCATTTTTTTGTGGTCCCTATTATCCTTCTGACTAGCCTCTGTCCTTTCAGAGCTCATCTTGCCTATTAACATATTTGTTCGCCATGCCTCCTCCACCGTTTTGTGGTAGAGGGTTACTCTGGGTTGTGTGGCTCCTGGGTCCCTTATCCAGTCTCTTCCTGACTCAGCTCCTTCCAAGATTTACCCTTGCATTTAGTGTTGATTTATTTCTCCCACCTGGTGATGATTGCTTTTCCCTTTGGTTTGATTAGCGTATGAAAGGTGTCCTTGACTTCTCTGGCCACTTGTTCCATCCTTGTAATCCTCTGGGGGCTTGTCGGAGGTTCTTTCCCCTGGGGACTTCTCTTACTGTGAGTTTTCTTGATACAAACCATCTATGCTGGTTTGTGGTAGTTTTTTCCTTAGAGTCTCCTCATGTTCCTATCTACACATCCCCAGTTTAAGTGGCAGTTCCTGCATTTTCTCTTTTCCTGTCTGTATCTGTTCCTGGTGATTCTTCTCTTATGGGGTTTCCCCAGCTGCGGGATCGTCCTAGCAATCATGGTCTACCCATAACGATGTACATTCCAGTACTTATTCCTTATCTCGGTATGTGTGCTCATGATGACCGATCGTAACCCCTACTCCATCCCTTTCCCTTTCACATTGTACAAATAGTTGTGCTACTCCCCGTACCTGTACTTGGGTGAGGTGTATCCATACTTGTCCATGGTAACACCTTTTTCTCTTCATCATTGGCGACCTGTTGATTACCTTCTCTGCCTTTCCATGAACTACCCCTGTACTTCCTCCTATTGAGAGGACCTTGGTGCCGTACCCCCATCCGTTGTGTGGTCTCATTCTGCATTGTAACTTGTGATCGAGTGATGGGAAATCAGATTCTGCCTGGATCCTTCGTGCTCGCCAGTTATCCTTGCATGTCCTTCCTTGGTGTGGTCGTCCGTACTTAGGCTGTCATCATGGTCTTTTGTCACAAGTTGGATGCAGTCTGTTCTGAATTGACTATTCAAGATGATAGTCTAGGTAGTGTCTAGTTCTGGTCCTTCCTTGCTAACCCCCTCATTAGCGATTATGTCCGCCAGTCCATTTGTTGACCTGCATACCCAGCGCAAATCCACTGTATTTATCGTCTGCAGATGCTCCTAGATGTTTTGCAGGGAGTGTGCTAAGCGCTAGTGCTTTTGAATTTAGCCCACTCCGGTGCCATTTTGGAGTCTCTTCACTGTGTTGATAACTAGCGTGGAGTCACCTTCCACGATGGTGTTTTTCATCCTTTCACAGCTTAGGATCCCGAGACCGGTCTCTAGGGATCCGAATTCCGCGGAGTTGTTGGTTGAGTTTCCCATACTCCCAACATACAGCCAGATTATGTTTCCGTCACTATCCGTGATTACTCCTCCCATTCCTATCATTCCTGGGTTTCCTTTTGATGCCCCGTCGAAATTCAACTTGAGGGATCCTGCTGGAGGGGGATTCTAGTTGCGCTCACCTATTTGGAGTTGCGGTGGCTGCCTTACTTGAGTTTGGTTACGCCTGTCTTTCAGGTGAAAAACATCTAGGATTCGAGAGTCCTAGCCTGCGAGTTTCACTCTTCTAGTCTAATAGTTGTGGATTTGCATCGTTTCTCTTATCAGGGAGATTATTGTTTCCCTAAGTTTCCCTTCTAGCCAACTTTTGTTCCTGAAGATGCGCGGATTCCTTTGTTTCCATATTTCCCATATGATCATCCCCAGAATGAGAGTCCAACAGAGGTTCACCTCTTCATTTTCGCTGTAATTCTCATTCCAGTTATTGATGGTTGCGTAGATGTTTCCTCGGATCATATTGGACTCTCGAAAGATTCTTGTCGCCCAGTACCAGATCTCTGTTGTGTATTTGCATTCATCGAGGAGATGAGTCGTTGTTTCTTCCTTAGTTTGACAGAGGTGGCATCGTGATGGGTTGATAAACCCCCTTTTCCTTAGGTTTTCCAAAGTTAGGATTTGGTTGTGAAGTACTAACCATTTGAAAATTTTAATTTTTGGCCATTGGGGGTTGTTCCAAAGCTTATCCCATTGTTGTGTTGGATCTTCTTGGTCCTAGTCCGTGATGTAATGTCATACTTCTTTCAAGTTGAATTCCCTGCCATCTTTTTGTCCCCATCTCAGTTGGTCCTCTTCAATTCCCCAGTTCCTCCTCCACCTCTTTCACACTTGTTGCGGTCTGTTCTCTATATTGCGAATTGAGATTGTCCCAGATCCTCCATCTGTTGTGATCTATTTCTTGTTTCTAGTAATGGTAGACTCTGGTTTTTCCTTGCACAATCATGTCCTGTTGGAGTTCCTCCCTGTCCGTATTTTCCATTCTAGGTTCCAGATGCCAAGCATCCTCCCAGAATCTGGTTGTTTTGTCATTCTTCACTTCCCAAAAGTTGTGTGTTTGGATCCAGGTTTTGTTGCGCCAAGCTAGATTCCAGATGGTTGATCCCTCCCTAGTGCCCCTAAAGTGGATTCGGTCTTGGTCGTTTATGTCCAGGGCATACTTGGCCTTCCATAGGTTTACCCATGATGTAGAAGTTTCTTTGACCCATCACCACTAGAGTTTCACCCTGTATGCATCAATGGTTACTTGTGGGTCTTATAGCCCCAGGCCACCTTTGCTTTTCAGTTTGTAGACATTCTCCCAGTCCACGAGGGGCCATTTGTTCTTTGTTTCTGCCCTGTTCCATAGGAAGTCCCTTTGGATGGTTGTTATTTTTGGTAGTATTCCTTTGGGGGTTGGAAATGCAGACATCATAGAGGTTGGAATTGCTTGCAAAACTGACTTGGTCAATATGAGTCTCCCCACTAGATTGAGGGATCTGTACACCCAGTTTTTCACCCTCTCTTGTAACTTGTTGATCACTCCCTCCCATGTTGACATTTTGTATGCTCTGTCTGTCAGGGGAATGCCCAAGTACTTGGTTGGGAGTGTTTTGCGTTAAAAAACCAAAATATGGGCCATGTTTCTTTGGATTGTTGGGTTGGTGTTGAAGAAGTAGATCATAGATTTGGAGTGGTTGATCTCGGCCCCCAAGGCTTCCCCAATCTCTTCTAAGATTCTTTTATAGGATTTTTTTTCCTTGACTGTGGGTGTGACATGGAGTAAGGTGTCGTCCACGAACTGTTGGTGTGTGGAAGTAGGGAAGTTTTCGAAGGGTTTGATGCTTTCTATTTATCCTGTTGTTGTTGCACTTTTTATTCTTCGACTAAGACCTTCCATCATCATAATGAAAAGGAAGGGGTAAAGTGGGTCTCCTTGTTACATTCCTCTCGTAGTCCAGAAAGGTTTAGCTGGGGCTCCATTTATTAGGAGTGAGTAATTTGTCGTGGACACTAGGCTGACAATCCAGCTGATCTAGTGTTGGTTGAAACCAAAGGCTTCCAGAGTCTTGACCATGTAGTGCCAGCTAATTTTGTCATAAGTTTTTTCTTGGTCCAATTGTATTATCGTTCCTCCTCTCCTCTGAATTTTCAGTGTGTGGATTAGTTCATGGGCATGGACGATGTTGTCCATGATTTGTCTTCCTTCCACGAAACCCGCATATTCTTGTGAAATCGGTGTGGGTAGGAGGGGTTTCAATCTATTGGGTATGACTTTGGAGATTATCTTGTAAACCACATTGCACAAAGCTATGGGTCTGTATCAGTCAGGGGTCCTGGATTCATTTTCTTTGGGGATTAGAGTAATCATTGTAGCATTTAGCGCTTTGAGAATGGAGTCTTTCCATCTGGAGTCCTCCACTACCCTATAAATGTCATGTTTGATCACTTCCCAATAGGCTTTGAAAAATTCAGTACTACATATGGGCGGATTATTCCACGAAATTTTTCCACATTTCCATTATTTTCATCTTTTTTTTTTAAATAGGGCAGGATTTTCGTGGATATTGCCATGACAGTTCGTCACAATATCCACAAATAGGTTATTTTAACTTGGTCGGGATTTTCGTCACTATTGTCGTGAACGTTTGTGGCAATAGCGACGAAACATTTGCCTATCTCATTGGTCGGTGTTAACGACTAGTTGACTATTTGATCTATATATACCTAACTTTAAAAGACTTCACGACACAATTGCTAAAGTTGTGACATTGTTCTTGGCTTTTGTTTGGGCTATTTATTTTTTCCATCACCCATCGGTTGAACAAATCCAATTCTCGATCTACATAGCTTGGATTTTGAACTTGCAAGGTTAGTATGTTTTTTTTTATTGATGTACTCATTTAACTTGTTAATTTTTGTTCAAATGTCCAAATTTCATGTAGCTTGTTTTTTCCTTGATAATATATTATATGTGTAGTACCATATTTCATGTCTTTGGTTTTTGGATCTAGTTAGTATATTCTATGGAAAAGGGTATGTGGATTCAATGATATTCTAGGTTTATGGAATCCACATACCCTTTTCCCTTCAATTGTAGCTAGAATCTCTCTCTCTTTTCATTGATAAAGATATGTAAGTGCTCTTGAAACTCAACCCTGATCGGTGAAATTATAACAATTCATTGTCATTTTCTTCTCTCTTTTATTTTTAAGAACTAACAAAGAAACACCAACAAAGTTTGATTGAAGCTTTGATACCACTTGTTACATCCCTAGTACCCAAATGGGATCACCTTGCATAAATTGAAAATAATATAACAGTGACAATAATGGTTGGGATACTTGCACACCTAATGGTTGGCTAGCATTTACTAAATCAATTAAATGAAGGAAGAAATCTCCATGAATAAAATCTTGAAGTTGATTGTTGTATTGATAAATGATAAGTTATGGTATATATAAGATAGGGAGAAAACTCATGTTTATAACAATAATATACATAAACACTAACCCTAAACTTATGTTAGGTATATATGTTGTTATTATATAAAGGAAACATTTGTACACATATGACCTTATTATAAAGATGTCATTTATGTCGTGATTAGACACATAACAATCACTTTTAACTAACGACCTTCAACCATCTTAGATTATGGTTAGCCACCTTTAACTTTCTTGGCTTATGACTAAGCACCTTTAACAAATGAACTTATGATTATATACCATACTCTTCCAATATAAATAAATCATATTTGTTTCAACTTTCTCAATAAAATCCACATACCCTTTTCTTATATGTGATTGTTGTTTCTCTCAATTTTTTATAATCACACACAATTCTAGATGTAGTGATTAACTTTAGTTTGTAGTTGATGTAACTTCTTTATACACTATTAATAAGGAGTATCTAAAATATAAACAATTCATGACGAAATCTACGATAACATGATGAAATCTACTAATCAGACATTGAAAAATGAGAACATGCCAAAGTGTCTTAGAAAATAAAACCGTGACCACTGTAAGTAGCATAAAATTGTGACCATTGTATGTAGATGCAAATCAACACATCATAATTTAAACCAACCCAACCCAATTGTGGATGACAAGTGGTTGGCATTCTTTTTTTAGTGGTGAATTTCAAAGATTGGCATTTTGTCTACAAAACAACTTAGAGGCTAGTGTATGGTGTCGAGTGATTCAAGTTTGAGAAATTTTGACCACTTTCGTTAAATGATGTGTAATTATTTTCCATGGTGATTCAGTACACACTACTCTAAAGTACAAATTGAAGCTTATCGATCTTAATAGTTAATCGATAATAAAAAAAAGCATGTCAAAATGTCTTAGAAGAAATAATTGTGAGGATTGTAGGTCACTTTAAATAAACATATCATAATCGAAAGGAGTAGATAAAATATAAAAATTTGACAATTTACTGTTTGGTATGGTGTAGGTAAGACAATTACTTGTCAGGACAAGGATTTTTCACTATGAATGAAAATGAAAGGAAGCTTGCTCGGTTAAGAGTGGCATTAGAGGTGAGGGGCGATGGAAAATGTTATTTCCCTTGCTATGATTGTAGAGGCTTGCAAAAAAAAAGACTTTCAATAACAACAACTCAAAGACATTATAGGGAGAAGGGGCACGTCGAAGGGGGTTATGAATATCGTCCATTGGTAAGAGGATTCAATATTTAATGTATTCTCTGTAATAATCAGTATGTCATGAATTTTAGTAATATTTCTTATCGGGATTTTTATATTTTCTATACACACTAACGTTTCTACATTGTTTTTAAATATATAGACGATGCCCCCAAAATGTCGACCTCCAGAGAGTTATTTTCCAAGTACTAGCAGAAATACTCCTTTACAGGGTGATGAAATTCGAGATCAGAATATTGAAGCTGTTGATCAAGTTATTAATGATGATATGGATGGAGATAATGTTAGTGATTCAAATCAGGAAGATGATATACATAGATTGATCCAAGACACATTTTCTCCAATGGATGAGGACAACCAGGATGATAGTCATGATGTTGATCCTCTACTCGAGAAGTCACATCAACCTCTTTATGAAGGGTCAATAACAAATATTTAATCTGCTATATTGTTGTTGGTGAACCTGAAGGTTTTGAATGGTTTATCAAACACATGCCTCACACAGATACTAAGGTATTTAATTTGTTAATTATTTATGCTTGAATGTTCACAAATACTTAAAAGGTTCAATTTTTTCCTATATTGCTATTGTTTTCTAACTTGTAAATTAGTATATTGAATGAGATATTTATGATTAATATTGTTTATAATTTTGTAGATTGTTAGGTGAAGTTCTATTACCGATGTCAAATATTTTGCCACACACATATCGAGAAATATATGTGATTATGAAAGAAATTGGAATGGACTATCAGGCTATTGATGCATTTCCTAATGATCATATCATATATTATGGACAATATGCATTAGAAAATGAACTCCCACAATGCCAAATAAGTAGATATCGAACCAATAAAGCATCAAAGAAGGTGACTCACAAAGTTCTTCATTATATTCCGATAATTCCACATTTCCAATGGTTGTTCAATTGCCAAAGTATAGCACAGTTTATGGATTTCCATGCAAAGAACAGAAGTTGAGTCGATGTTCTTCGAATGGCTGTAGATGGTTCTGCAACCAATACATATACAAAACTAAAAGGGATCAATACACAAACTGTCAATGAGAGGTGATCTGACCATGGTGTGTAGGAATAGGCCTAGCACCTTCAAAATTATCATTCTCCAAATATCTTATACAAATTTTACAAGGAAATTGTACTAGGACTAGACATGGGCAACAATGACCTGTGAATGGCGCCAAAGTTGAAATTTTTTCAAATTGTTTCTAAATGCATTGAAATTTGACATGGATAGACTATTCGCATGCATTAACGATATGGGAGGGTTTATGGACTCAAATTTGACTCACACACCCACTTTCTTCCATCATCAATTCATCATGTAAACCATAAACCCTAATTTAGTGGAGTCATCGATTTGTTCCCAGTGAATGGATGAGTTGTTGTTGACATGGAATGGGACAACACATGTACCTTCTTAATTTTCTTCCTTCACTTGATGTGGGCCTGGTCATTCCTAGCCTTGAATTGAAAGTTTCCCCTAGTCTTAGTCATCACCCTTCATGACATTTGTCACCCAACGATCATTAGATCACAAGGTTGGAGGCATATGGGAATTGGGATCATGAGGATTTATAATCCTACAGTAATAAGAGACATTATTGAACTTTGATTAGATTGAAAGGTGTGTGCAATTGAAAATACTAACAAACCAAAACTAAAAGGGATAAATACACAAACTGTCAATGAGAGGTGATTTGGTCGTGGTGTGTAGGAATAGGCCTAGCACCTTCAAAATTATCATTCTCCAAATATCTTATACAAATTTAATAAGGAAATTGTACTAGGACTAGACATAGGAAACAATGACCTATGAATGGGGCCATGGGCTTACAGTTCAACATCCCAAACTTCTTCAATATCTCAACTGTGTACTTCTCGTGACTTAGAAATATCTCACCATTAAAATTCTTGTAGTATAGGTTGGTATCAACAACACTTTTTCTGAATCCCAAACTCATAAGGTGTCTTGTTTAGGGGAAGACTTGAAAATTGGGGTCATTTATTTGAACAATTAGTGAGATCATCAAGGTAAGCGTGGGATAAATCATAAAAATCATAGAACATTACACACTAAAGGTATAACATGGTAGGTGAAGGTGCCCCTAATGTAGTGAACATGGTCTTTCATTATCAGAATGTCAAATCTAGATTTGATTATACCCTAAAAAACCCATACATGAGGGATAGGGTATCATCTCTTGCACATGCATCATGACTTGGTTTATGAAGAGGGAAGGTAAGTTGTCTTTTAGGCAGGCCTATTTCGAATCATGAAAATCAATGCACACACAAATGCTACCATGTTTTTGGTTTACATGGTCTGGTTTGGATACCCAGTTTTCTTTTAAGAAAGCCTAGTTCAAATCATGAAAATCACTACACACATGAATGGTGCCATGTTTTTTTGTACAAGTAGGTTGGATACCCATGAGGTATATGAAATTGGGTAAATGGATTTTACTTTATGAACTTTATCTTATTTGATGGACATGTCTTTTAAGGGGTGTGCAGATCTTTGTTTCTATCAGATAAGGGGTATGTTGATCCATGTGTCGATGTAATGTTCAATGATGGTGAAATATAGTTTAGGATATTTTAAACAATACCAATTAAATATGTTGTAAAACTCTTAGAAATATATTTTCATTGAAATATTGCTTTAGGGGGATATGCAGCTCCTAAGAGAATGTTATCAATAACATGAAGTGTAACAGAGATATCCACTTTGACAGTGGGTGAAATGTTAGCCATATTTTCTTCCTTAAATGCATCAGGGGTTGTTATGGGATGTTTAATCCAATCAACATGACTGAGAGGGATAGAACATGTGTCCTTGATTGTGAATTAGCTAGGTGAGGTAGTTGGGGTGCATGCATTCTACAGGAGAAAAAATAATCTATGACACATTGTATCCCAAGTATAGTAGGGATCATGCATGGCCTCTAGTATGTCTTCATATGAATGGAAAATGGGGGTTGTAGAGGTTAGGTCATTATAGGATGATGAGGCTTGTGTGTGTGATTTGTTTCTTCCATCTATGTCACATGTGCATGATAAATCATTAACCATGGAGGGGTCAACAAATGTAGAGAAAATGTATGTGAAATGTAACTCCAATTGTTAAGTTTCTATTGATTCATCTTGACAAGGTGAGATTATGCTAATACCTAAGAGTGATGAAGGGTTGTTGGAGGATATTGGCCTTACTACTTGTAAATAAGTGATATATGGAAACATAATCTAGGCTATCTATCATTAGTGGTGGAAATATTTTCTACTGAGGTCTTTCTAGAAAGATCACTGGGGTGGGAGGCGGGACATTGGTGCTACCTATGCCGAGTTGTGGTGGAATAGGTGGTTGGTCATATATTAGTGGTGTAATAGATGCAATATTTATTGATTAATTTTAATATATTATATAATATATAAATTAAGTTATAATATATATTATATATAATTATAATATATATTAATTATATAAATATAAATTATGTATAATTATAATATATATAATAAACCAAACCAAAAAAAAAATTCAAACTTGCGCGTGAAGAGAGAAAACGAGAAGAGCACATGAGGAGAGTCGATGAGAGAATAGGAGAGTCAAGGATACATGAGGAGAGAACACCACGAGTAGATCTGATGAGATCATAGAAGGAGTAACTCCCCAAACCTTGACATCCACACAAGGGCACATCGGAGAAGGAGATCAAGGGTGGAGGAGACTGAGCTAGAGGGCATGCAGAGGAGACTGATCTAGAGGGAACAATGTGAGCAAGATTGAGAATGGTGAGTGGTAGTTCCACCAATCCCACCCATAATTTTTGCATTGAGATATGGTTTCGCCAAGTTGCCTCTATTTTTTTTTTCCCTTGTCTACCAAAAAAAAAGAAAGTGTTTTGACTGTGTGGAGTTTGGAAAGGTCAAGTTCAATCTCATTCGACCCCCCTCTCTTCCCTGGATGCAAGAAAAAAATATAACGTACACATGTCTATCATCCGAAATGGACCTTGCAACCTTCTCCTCCTCACTATTCTCATGATCCAGGTCTGTCCACATAGGCATTGTCTACATAGGCATTGCTTACATAGTCATTGTCTACAACATTCCATTTTGGCCCACTGGATCTTGGACAATGAGGTATCACAAAAAATATGGAGCTTGTCCATAGCATTCTTTATAGAATAAAAAAAATCTAGAAGCATTCCATAGTGTTCTTCATAAAAGTCTGGTCCTTATGAATAATATGAAAGAGTTGTATGTAGAATGTTGATTAACTAACTATCCAACTCCATGTTCTAGGAGGGGAATGCCTTTGATAAGATCTTGAACAACCCCACGATAAATGAGATAATATAGGGCCTTTACTTCCATTTAAAAAAAATACTTTTGTTGGATGGACCCGAAGTTTCCCATATCCTATGATTCACACTTATTGATAGGTAGGAAGATTGAGACTTTGGAGAGTGTCTCAGAAGTGCGGAGGAAAAATTTCCCAAAGTCCATGGTCTTGATCATGCCTATATTTGAGGGTCATTCAATCATGTCATAAGATTTCCCAAAAATCAATCTCAATGAAGAGGGTGTTTAAATCAAGGAAAAATTTGAGGGCATTCCATAAATGTTTCCCCTTCAAGCAATATCATAGACAACATGCACTCCTTTTCCTCCTCTGCATCAATCATGTGAAAATCCCTACAAAATAACAAATGGATTTCCAATGATTTTTCAATAATCCATTTATATAAAAGGGCACATTCATCATTAGTCACATAGAATTTGGATAAACCCAACAACCTTCCATCCAAAGTCAACAAAATTGAAACCCATTTTTGAGAGTTGTTGGTGCCTCATCCTATAACTGACGACAATGTTAGGAAATCTGAAGACGTCGTCAGGGGCCGCATAAAGAGTTATCTTTTCCTTTTAACAACTTTCCCACCTTGAAATTGGCTCAACCAGAGATACGGTCCAGTAACTGGAAGAGCATCACACACCTTGTGGTGTCCAGTGCACCCTCGATGACCCTTCAAAATTTGGAGGATCGAGTATCGTCCATGCCCGGTCATACTCATAACCGCATCAGGTCTTCAAGGTGAAAAACCTCTGGTCAATAAAACAATGTAGGTAAGGGAAGTCAACAAAAAAGATCTGTAACTTCGGGAAAAGGATTGGCTCTGAGGGCTGGGCCTAGGGGTCCGCATCCTCAAGCTGTGGGATTTTGACAGTCTTATTGTGGGACTGTCATTGATTAATGCTACCTCTTTTTTAATGGTAGTGCAACTAATTAATTCTACCTCCTTTTGAATGGTAGTGCAACTTCTTCTTCTTTTACATTTTAGAAGTGCTTGGGGCATTTATCGAGGTGTAATTTCCAGTATTCTTGTTCTATCACTTTCTCTCACAAGACTTGTAATACATCATGGGAGGTGTTGTTTCTTACATCATTGCTACAATATTCTTTGCAACCCACTTCTTATTCTTCCCATAAATCACACCTTGAGCCACCACAAATGAACTCTCGAAAGCATCCTTTTCCAATTAGGTATCTAGGTAACACTAACATTCTTGAGCACTAGGTATGGGTCTCGAGGCATTGACATGGTCAAGGGAGGAAACATGAACTTTAGGCCTTAAATGAAGCTTTCAACGAGCCAGGGCCAATAAGGATTCCTCGTATAACCACACAAGGCCTTCTGAGGGTATTCCAACCTATGGTTGGGGATGTCGGTGCCACTAGGTGTTTTTGAGTAGTAGGTATGTGTCTCAAGGTATTGGAAATTATATAGGGAAGAAGGCCATGCATTAGGTTCTAAAGAAAGCTTTGAGTCATCTAGAGCCATGAACAATGCCTCAAAGTACCACACATAAACTCCAGAGGGGTATCCTTGGCCTCAAATATATTCAACGTTATGCAACTATATGCAACTTATGCAACTATATGCAAATATGAAACTTATCCAACTATATGCAACTATATGCAACTATATGCAAATTTATGCAACAATGCAACTTATGCAACTATATGCAACTATATGAAACTATATGCAACTTTATGTAACAATGCAACTTATGCAACTATATGCAACTAACTACAACTATGCAACTATATGCAACAATGCAACTTATCATGTTTTTTAGTGACAATATGCAACTATATGCAACTTTATGCAACACTAAAACTTATGAAACTATATGCAACTTATGCAACTATATGAAACTATATGCGACTTTATGCAACAATGCAACTTATGCAACTATATGCAACTATATTGCAACTATATGCAATTGTGTTGGTACCAAAAACATATATTGGCACGATAAATTATCTTCTTGTTTTAATGAGTGTATGTACCACCAAATAGGTATCTGTCAGATCTATATTCCTCGAGTGATGATCAATATATACTAAGAGAGGTTGAAAGTGAGATGTGTTGTACTAGATCTACCAGTTCTAGATCAACTAGATTTGAAAAGGTAAGGAAAAGATTTCGTATATGCATGCAATTTTTTATGCCAACGGAGGGTCATGTAATTATGATGTTGAGAGCATAGGTGACATTGAGTTTCCCTTGAGGTATAAACATCTAGTGCAACGATGGGCACCTAAGGAGCTACTTGAAGTGGACATAGATTTCTTCATCAGTGAGAGGATGTATCACATTGCTCCTTCATCTTTACATGGATTGGGGTTACTTTCCATGGATGGCATAAAGGTCGGCTATGGCACTATAACTAAATTGATGGAGTATGTTGGACCATTATACAAACACAATCACTGGCTAATGTTGGTCCGATATACGTAAAGTATGCAGAGATACGAAGTTGCCGCAAATTATATACAACTAGTAGATAACAATCAAAATAAAGGGGCAACTATGTATATTCATGGAAGGCCAAAAGCTATTGGAAACATTCTGGGCTTTATAAATAGTACACTACCAGTGGAAACAACTAAGAAACCAAATTTCATATTTGAGGGATGCGAAAGAAATCGTATATTTGTATGTGCAACAAAAACAATAGTTCCAGGTGAAGAGTTGTTGATCGATTACAACTTAAATCGAATAGATGGAGGGGATGCGAATATGGGGGTGAATATCTTACATACCATTCAACTCAACCTTTGATCAATCATTATTACAATTTATCGCTGCAATATTTCATTTTTTTACTACTTATGTTTCATTTTTCATTATTTATTTTCTGATATTATTGCAATATCTCTTTTTTTTAATCTTACAATTACTTTCATAACTCTTGTTGATTAAGTTATTGTGTAAACATCTATCCAGGGTGACCGTGAGATATCACAATCTACATCTGTCCAGGGTGACCATGGAAAGGCACCCACTGTGCCTTAACGGGTAAATGTTAAATACAATAACAACTTATGACTACAACGTCAACTAAATTTTAGAATTATTTATTTATTTATTTATTTATTTTTTCTGATATTATTGCAATATTTCATTTTTTTAATGTTAAAGGTGAATTTCATAACTTTTATTGATTGATTTGTTGTGTCATCTTCTATCCAGGGTGACCATGGCATAAAATCACCCACTACATCCATCCAGGGTGACCGTGAAAAGGAACCTGCTGTGCCTCAACAGATAAATGTTAAATATAGTAACAACTTATGAATACAACAACTAAATTTCTGAAATTTCGTTATTTTGTTTTTTTGATATTACTGCAATATTTCATTTTTTTAATGTTATAGGTGAATTTCATAACTTTTATTGATTGATTTATTGTGTCAACTTCTGTCCAGGGTGACCGTGGCAGAAAATCACTTGCTACATCTATCCAGGGTGACCGTGGAAAGGCACCCGCTATGCCTCAACAGGTAAATGTTAAATATAGTAACAACTTATGTCTACAACAACTAAATTTATGAAATTTCGTTATTTTTCTTTTCTGATATTACTCCAATATTTCATTTTTTAAATGTTATAGGTGAATTTCATAACTTTTGTTGATTGATTTATTGTTTCAACTTCTGTCTAGGGTGACCGTGTTCGAAAATCACCCGCTACATCTATCTAGGGTGACCATGGAAAGGCACTCGCTGTGCCTCAGCAGGTAAATGTTAGATACAATAATAACTTATGACTACAATAAATAAATTTCTCAAATGTTAAAGTTCATCTCATTAATTTTATTAATCAATGTATTGTGGCATGGTCAACGTGAGAAGGCTCCCACTGAGGATATTGATGAGGACGGAATATTTTTTTCCACTAACCCAATGACAACTATAATGAAGGCCTTGAAGAAGGCTAACATAGAATATCTAGGTTTTCTTAGCAAAAGACCCCTGACACAAGAGGACAGGGAAAGAATTGTAGAGCTACAAAGTAGAATAACTAATTTAGGGGTAAGTGGAATCTTCACATATTTTTATCAACTATGACAATTTCATATCCATTTTTTTGTTTTATATTTTCTATATGATATGATAAAGTAAAGTTTTCCGTTTGTAGGAGTTTTTAAACCCCATGTGCCAGGAACCTTCCCATCCTGCAACTGCTATAGGTAGTAGTGATGGTCCAATGCAAAACAAATGTCAACATAGAAAAGTGCAAGTGAGGCGTTTTGAGCCTCCTGAGGTTCCCCTCGAATCCATTGATGAGCTCAATGATTTTGACTGGCATGACACACCAGAGCATGATGAGCCGGAGCCTGGGAATCCACATGAATCCGGAGAGGAACGTACTGTAGATGGAGAGGAAACTATTATGCATGGAGCATAACAAATTAAAAGCATTGGATCACAAGATGTCACCTTTCTGGTGTATGACACATTTGTTCTGATCAAGATTCATAATATTGCAGGTAATTGCTAATTAATTGATTCATGTTTTTCATGAAATTGAAATGGACATTTGTTGAGATTATTATAAATTAATGGATAACACGTTTCTGCAGGAAACAATGTTTTCTATAGAAACTTAAATGACAAATAATTGGAGTTGTTTGGCCCCGCCATTCACACATGGTGGAATGGGCAAGATAGAAAAAATAAAGATGATTTAATAGACCACATGGTAAACTTGTTCGACAACACTTTCAACAAGAAGGTGGTTACAAAGTTAGCCGATGAGAATTTAAAATATATCAGGGCCCAGTATAGGGAGAAATTGCAATTAGACCTCAAGCACTAGCACCCTCCCATGGTTCCAGAGAAAGAGTGGAAGGCGCTAATAGAGGATGCAAAGGACAACTTGTTTAAAAAACAAGGAAGACATCCACGAGCTGGTCAAGCAAGGTACAATGCATGTCATATTATCAATAAAATATGATCATTTATGTTTTTCTTTCCTGTTTTAAGTAACAATTCCGATATCTAATTTTTTTCAAAAATTCCATATGTAGGCTACCAGACACCTCTAAAGCAACCAAGGCCAGAGTGGAAAAACATGGCCAGCATAAACTAGGCCAAGGTGGCTATGGAAAACCAAAATCCTGAATAGTAAGATTTAAATGATTAACTGTGGTTAATATTTATTTAACAGTAGTGAACAGATATATGTTTTTGTTATTTGTATTTTTAATGGTGTTATGCATTGCAATTAAATATGTTCGACATTGCTGCCACCGAGGAGGACCTAAAGCTTGGTTACAAGAATGGTTTTAAAAGTGTGATTGAATATAGAAAGATCTTGGGACAAACTCCTATCTCCCCAACCACACAGGTAAATCAAATGAATAAGGAAACCGCAGTAGCATGCTTGTACAGTCTATTCATATTTTATTTTATCACCCTTAACTAAGTATTTATGTTTGTTTTCAAGCAATAGTGCTACTGCAGTAGTGAATCTAGCGGTATTTATTATAAACTACGTCATACAAGGTTGCACATGTCCAATGATAGTGTAGAGCAGAGTACCCATTCCGGTATGGATGCTTTAGAATTAGAAATATTTACTGTGATTGTAGATATTTATTTCCTAACTTATACTTATATATTATCTTCTCAAAATTGAAGAGCATGTAGCTCAGGAGGGTGAACTACGAGAGGAACCAAGTGGACAATAAATTAATGCACCAACTG